>JAWHQI010000300.1:600000-812500 GCA_033032865.1 Dactylorhiza incarnata | reverse complement strand
TCTCGATGACACTAACTCGACGACAAGCCTCTTCTCGACGGCATGACCTGTGTCGACTAGACAAGGCAAAAAGGCTACTGTTGGTGGAAACTACTACCGTGACGCGCTAGCTTTCTGCTACCACTTGTCCTGGCACTTCTATTTCTTAATCATGGAAAATGGGGTGTTACAACTCCACCCCTCTTAAAAGAATTTCGTCATTTAAATTTATAATGTTAATTCTAAACATGACATGCATACCTGATGTAAATGGTTTCGGGAAATCCTCCCGCATCTCTTGCTCATGCTCCCAAGAAAATTTATCTCGCCTGCAATTGTCCCATCGCACCTTTACAAGCTTGACCTCTTTATTCCACAATCACCCAAATTGCATCGTTACCCTGCCGCGACCGAGGAAAACCATGCACAAAGTCCATGGAGATGTCATCGAATTTCCACTTGAGATAGGAAGAGGTTTCAAGAACCCACCTGGCCTTTGGCACTTAGCTTTCACTAAGGCATAAGTCTGACATTGACATACATACAAAGCTACATCCCACTTCATCCCAGGCCACCAAAAGGATTTCTTCAAATCCAAGTACATCTTTGTACTTCCTGGATGAATGGAGTATTTCTTGATGTGAGCCTCAAACTTCAACTCCTCACAGAGCTTGCCAACGAGCGGAACCCCCACACTTCCGTTTCTCTTCAAGAGTCCATCGACCATCTCCAGGGCACTGTATTTACTTTGTTGAGTTTCCAACACCAATTGTTGACACTCTTCATCTACACTGGTCACCTCTCGGATTCGATCCGCTAATTCACACTGCATCTCAATCCAGTTCAACCGAGATGTGCTAGACTCACCTCTATCCACACAAGCAATGTCAAGAGACTCGAAGTCTCGCACAACTGTTTTTCATGCCCTTTAATCCAATTACCTTGGCCGGAATACTTTCTACTGAAGGTGTCAACCACCACATTGGCCTTGCCTGGCGTATACTAAATTGCCACATCATAGCCCCCAAGGAATTCGACCCACATACGCTATCGCATATTTAGATCTTTCTGATCCAGGAGATACTTCAGGCTTTTGTGGTCCGTGAAGATTTCAACTTTTGCACCATACACGCAGTGTCGCCACAATTTCAATGTAAAGATCATCGCCGCCAACTCCAAGTCATGGACAGGGTAATTCTTCTCATGAGGATTTAACTGTCTCGACCCATAAGTTATCACGTTGTCACGCTACACCAGCACGCAACCCAACCCCCAACCTGACGCATCGCTGAAAATCTGAACCTTTTAGTCCCATAAGGAAGACTTAGGATTGGAGTAGAAATTAATCTTTCCTTCAAGTCTCAAATGCACGGGCACACTATGGCGTCCACACGAACTTCTGCTCCTTGCGAGTAAGAGAGGTGAGGGGCAATGCCATCTGCAAAAAGTTCTCAATGAACCTTCTGTAATAACCGGCTAGTCCAAGGAAACTCCTGACTTCCCTCACGGTTCTCAATACAGGTCAATCTCTAATAGCTTCAATCTTCATCGGATCCACCGCCACCCCATCTCCACTGATCACGTGACCCAAGAATGTCATCTTCCCAATCTAGAACTCACACTTTGAGAACTTAGCATAAAGATGGTTCTCCCTCAAAACCTGCAACACCAATCTCAAGTGAGACTCATGTTCCGCCTTCGAATTTGAATACACCAAGATGTCATCGATGAACACCACCACGAACGAATCCAGGTATTTCCGAAACAATATGTTCATCAAATACATGAACACGGATGGCGTGTTCGTCAAACAGAACAACATCACCGAGAACTTAAAATGGTCAAACCTCGTCCCAAATGTTTTCTTGGGAATATCATATTCTCGAATCTTCAATTGGTAGTATCCCGACTTAAGTCCAACTTGGAGTACACCGCCGACCCCACCAGTTGGTCGAACAAATCATTGATTTGCGGAATCAGATACTTATTCTCAATGGTCAACTTATTCAACTCATGGTAGTCTATGCACAACCACATACTACCATCCTTTTTCTTTACAAACAACACTTGCGCGCTCCACGGCGAAGAGCTTGGTCGAATGTACCCCTGCTCTAGCAACTCTTGCAACTGAACCTTGAGCTCGGCTAGTTCCTTCGGTGCCATCCTAAATGAAGGACGCGACACCGGCCTCACAGACGGTACCAAATCTATTGAAAAGTCAATTTCACACTGAGGAGATGCTCCTGAAAGATCCTCGGGGAACACATCCTCAAGTTCTCCCACCACTGGCACTTCTATGATTGCCAACTTCATGGAGTGAGTCTCCAACAAAGCTATAAATGCCTCACCTCCATGGTTCACCGCATGCATCATTTGTACGGCGGAAACCAGGTAGCAAGCCACTCCTAGGCCCTCGAACTTGACCTCCGCTCTACCTTCACTCCTCAGGGTTACCACCTTCAACAAGCAGTCAATACTAGCTCGTTGCTCTATAAGCCAGTTCATCCCCAAGAAAATGTCAAATTCTGCTAGTGGTAGAATTGATGCTACCAACTCGAAGTCACAATCGCATATTCTTAAAATAATGTGTCATTTCCTCCCGACGGTCATGAAATATCCATTCGGCATGCGCAAGCTAAGCTCCAACTCCACCTCGACATTCTCAACACTGATCCTCCAGATAATTCTTTTCGCGAGAAAAGTGTGTGACGCTCCTGTGTTGAACAGTACTCTGGAGGGGTAGCCATAAAGTAGTACGAAACCTAAACATGCACATAACAAATACGAAAGGTCGCAAATAGTTTTAAGTTACCGAACGGAAGTTTAAACTTTTCAAACTTGTCACCACATCGGGTTGACGAATCGATTCCTGTTGCCCAAGGTTGTATGCTCTAGGCTGCACTGGAGGGAAACATGAAGCACTTGACTTCGTTGCTTTCCCTGTCTCCCCACAACTTGGGCCAAAATGCATCGACTGCTCCTGCCTCTACTCTGGCTTAGCTCCACCCTCGGGACAGAACCAAAATATGTGACCCACCTTGCCACACTTAAAGCATGTCACAAGTCCCTTGGAAATAAACTCCCCAGAAGTTGCACCACTTCTCTCACCAGGTTTAAAAGGACGGGGCTTTTTCTTCCACCGGTTTCCCTCTAACTTCCAATGAGGCTGAGAAGGTTTACCTTCTTCTTACTTTGCTGCAAAGCCCTTACGACGTTGGGTTCGCTCCATGTCGCTCTCCAACATTCGATCGGCATTGTTTAACTCATTGAATCATGCATTCTTTAAGGCTATAAGTGGTTGCCTTAGATTTTCTCTCAACCCTTGATAGAATAGGTTATCCCTCTCCTCATCATCTGTCATGGTCGTCCATGCGTAACGACCCAAACGAGTAAACTCATGCAGGTACTCATCTACCATCTTCTCACGCTACACCAAGTGGAAAAACTGCCTCTAAAGTGCTAACCACGTCGAAGAGGGGATATAACATTTTAGGAAAGTGTTCCAAAACTTTACCATGGATGGGGCACGTCCAGGGAAATGATGACCACTATGATTTACCCACCACAGCTTGGCGTCACCTTCTAACATAAAAGTCAGAAATTGAGACTATTTGTCCTCTAGGGTCTCTGTCGCTTTCAAGAGTTCCTGAATCCTTGCCAACCAGTCCTCGGCATCTGTCGGAGTGCCGACTCCCTTGAATGTCGGATTATGGAAACTCAAAAAATACTTCATCTGTCGATCTCCTTTCCCAAACACTCTCAGCTAATGGCTCTGCCTGCCTTACTCCTACCTCCAGTGTAACAGGCATTGCAACTCGGGTAACAGGAGTCATAACCTGCACAACAGGTGTCGTAACCCGTGGCATCGCCATCGCTTGGGTCGCTACCATCGCCTCTGATAGCATGTGATAGAAGTCTGTTGGGGACACGCCCATATTCATGAGGCCCGGAGCCGTATCACTGCTTGCCGAAGGCTCCTCTCGCCGCTTCGACGTCCCCACATTGTCTCTTCCATCGTAACATAAACAAGGAAACAAACACATCAAGTTCTATTTGCAAGGCTCGAACATAGGGACACTCATGGCCCCGCAAAATACTCCTATGTGGATCCTCTTTACGTGATCCGACTATACTAAACCTCAACAAGAATGCTAAACTCCCTCTGATACCAAATTGTAACACCTCCCCTGTAACGACCATATAATATGGGTCCAGCTGGGACCCCACAACATATAATTGCCACCGCTTTAGTATTAAAAATGATATAGAATCTACCGTACACAAAAATCAGAACATACACAATGGAAAACACTACACAAAAACACGAAAGATGTCCATAACTAGATAGGAGTGCCATGACCTTATGACCTTACAATACTAATGTTCAAATCATTATCCATACAACATAAAACACAAAAAGGATAATAGCATTCCTATGTTACCTCGGCATGCAAGCCGGAACAATATAATGAAAACAGAAACATGCAGGAAAATAGGAGAAGGTACAGTTCATGAGGCTTAGGCTTTTTTTGGCCGGCGAGCTGGCTCAGGCTTGCGATCCTTGCCCTGAACCCATTATAGAAAAAGCGGTATGACGAGGGTCAGGTATGGTTGAAAATAAACGGTGTAACAACACCCCTCCTCCCGGTCATCCCAGCGGACCCCGGGGAACAACATCACCCTGCAAGTCAGCACTTCGTATGCAAATGTAATTAAACAGAAGTAACATAGAGTAACAAGTATGAGTGTCACAAGCACCATCCATGTTTTTATGTTGAGCAACTAAATAAGGGGTCTACCAAAGCAGCATGTATGCAAACCTGGGTTTCACCCAAGGCACCCTATGACGTGTATGATTCTAACATATCATCACACATCATCACCTCACAACAACCACATGGGTACTCATCATTTCCCCTAAAGGCATGCAAGCTCAAGGTCGGGAACTCCCGCTAAGACCCCACTCGTATATGGCCTACAATGCCATCGGGCTTGTCCATCAGCTCAGTCGTTCTCACCAAAATTACCAAGCCAAGCATATTGATGCTAAGAACTCTTACCTATACCCCACCTGCACATGTCTCACAATGCCATCGGGCTTGTCCCTCAGCTCAGACGTTCTCGTCAGTTATCACAAAAGGGGACTTGTCTTGCCGGGACACTCTCCACATATGAGTTTCAACATTCACGGGCTAGCCAGCCCACCACAAAAACTAAGTCACGCCTTCACACACAAACATGCATCACAATCCATTCAACACACAAATTTTCCAGCAACAAGCCAACGTTCATTCTCACATGAAATATAAGTGCATCGCAACGACGTTTTCGCCGCAATCGGATTTTAACAAAACTCCAAAATGCACGTTATGCAACATCACTTAATCGGACACCGGTTGCGATTCTGCTTCACCCACAATGCCTAATTCACTGATGGAGCGGATCTCTAATGCAAAATAATGTTGGGGATGGACTCAATCGACCTGATGGTTCCTATTGAACCAAGGCAACTCGAACCCCTCTCATTTGAGAGATCCGGTGCCAAAAAGAAATGAAATAAAAGAAAGACAAAACAAGAGATGTCATGCACGCATCCTAAGACCGAGAGGAGAGATGTCATTACCTTTGAAATATCTTCCTCATCATGGAACGGTCGAAAAACACAGATGAAAATGAGCGTCTTCGAGCCCTCTACGCGAAGGCGGTCTCGGATCGACGAACGGAGCTCCGAAGCTCCAATAATGGTGGATCTTGCTCTTCTTCCTCCTCCAATCTCTCCCTCTCACCCCAGTCCCAAAATCACAAATGACTTGAGAAATAAGAGGGGAGAGCTCCTCTGCCCTACTTAGGGTACACGGACGCACTGATCCATTGGATCAAGAACCAAGGAAATTGAACGCCCAAAAACTTGTGTCGACTGGACAAGGCAAAAGACTACCACCAGCGGAAACTACTACCGCGACGCGCTAGCTTTCTGCTACCACTTGTCCTGACACTTCTATTTCTTAATCATGGAAAATGGGTTACAGCGATGACGCTCCCGCCACTCGGAAACCCCCAAGTGTCAGGTCGTTGCTCATATTTTCCATGTGCACGAGGGGGGTGCGAGCGGCGGAGAGAGCACATCTTTTTAAAATTAAAGAAAAAAATACATAAATTAAAGATATTGAAAATTTGATAATAAATATGGGTAAAATAGGAAAGTTGACTGTTTTACCAAAGGGTGTTTTTTCTTTTTAATAGTATGAATGACTGACACAGGTCTCTGCCTCTGTGACCAACTGTGACAATACTCTGATTGTGACAATGTACAACCCTGTATTCATCGAGTAGGTTCCCCGGACCCGAGGAAGCGGTGAATGGTGCCCTCATGGACCACTTGCCCAGGGTTGGTGAATGGTGCCCTCATGGATCACTCACCCAGGGTTGGCGAATGGTGCCCTCATGGACCACTCGCACAGGGTTGGCGAATGGTGCCCTCATGGATCACTAGCCCAATGGAGATCTATAGGCGAAATGACCTAGATATCCCTTGTGGGCTGCCAATAGCTCTTCAGAACAGCAGAGTTAGGCTGTTAGCAGACCAATTTGGGGTGCAGTTAGTAAAACCAAAATGCGGATTCATGCTATTTGCAGACCAACCCAGAAAAACCTATAAATAGACCCTTAAGGGCACCTTGGAGGAGATCAGATCTTCTTGGGCTCTCTCCTCCAGGCTAGTTTCAGAGTTGGCTGCTAGTGCCCTCCAAGGTGCCCGATTGAGCATTGGTTTGGGAGGGGAAGCTCTCTTAGATCTTCCGGGTGTGTGGCGGGACCTCCTCGCTATAGCCTTGGGTCTGTTCCAGGTTTTCCATCCTTGGTCAGGAGAGTTTAGTGAGGGAGAAGTAAGCGCGGGCTACACCCCCCAGTGGGTCTGAACTCAGAGACCGGTTGACGGTTTCAACATTTTTGGTGCGGTGAGCGTGGACCATAGCCAGTGCAAGAAAATCTCAAGCTGAGATTGATGGCGGGAGATGGGGGAGATGGGAGAGATGGTTCTGACCCAAGTCACTCGCAGCACCGGCAACAATGGAGTGGTTGGAGATGTTCGAGAACTTCAAGCGGGAGGTCATGCAGACCATGCAGGTAGCTCTCGTCGGGAGAGGCGAGTGCGAGACACCCGTGGTTCCGCCCCAGCAGATCGGCGAGAATGCCCCGGGCCAGCGGCTTGGGAAGAAGGTCGCGGCAGAAGCAAGCGCGCGAGATCTCCCCGGTCGGCAGCTATTCAGCTGCCCGGCAAGTGCGGAGGTGTGCGAGCTGACTCCGCGCGAGAGGACCACTCGCCGAGCATGGGAAGGGAGCCCCTTCTGTGAGTTGATCCTCTCGGCCCCAGTGCTGGAGGGGTTCAGAGGGTCGGAGATGTCCTACTATACCGACAAAGATGACCCAGTCCTGCACCTGCAATGGTTTGAGGACATGGTCTCGATTCTTCCGATGACGGATGCCTTCCAGTGTCGGCTCTTTGCCACCACTCTGAAGGAGAAGGCGAGGGACTGGTTCCACCAGCTCCCCGTAGTTTCCATCTACGCTTTCGAGGACCTGCGTCGGAGCTTCAGGTTATGTTTCTCAATGTCAAAGAAGAGGAAGAAGGGTGCGGAGGCGCTCTTCAAGATCAGGCAAGGGCCAGGGGAGTAACTGGCCCATTACGTTGACAAGTTCCAAGAAGAGGTCTTATAGGTCCAGGAGGTCCCAGGGTTCACCCTCCAGCTAGCCTTCATAGTGGGGCTGCGGGAAGGGTTCTTCAAAATGAGCCTGAAACAGAAACCCCCATTGTCATTCGAGGAACTGATGGAGTGGGCGGCAGAAGAGATCGAGGGAGAGGCCACCAACCTCGAGTTTGCAAAGAGGTTGGCAAGGCTGAGCGAGCTAGAGGTGAGGTAGCAGGAGGGAAGAAGAAGGGATGAGCCCAGAGGTCAGGGGTTTCGGGGGCAGCAACGGGATTGGGGGTATCAGGAGCCCAATAACCGACTAGCTTGGAGGCCCCAGGAGGGACCGACGAGAGGTCAGGAAAGAGATCACCAGCGAAGGGGGGAGGGGAGGGCCAACCATCTGGGATGGAGGCAGGGTCAGAGATCCCCTCCCCCCTCGGGAACAAGCGATGGCAGTAGGCTGAGGAAGAAGAGGAAGAGGAGGAAGAGGAAGAGGAGGAAGAGGGGCAGGGTGGCGTTGCCCTATTGTGACTTCCATCGGGAGGAAGGTCACGCGACGGCCACCTGCCCAGAATTTCTGGTGTTGAGGGGGGAGGTCAGCTGCAGCTGCGACCTGTGAGGATTGAAGAAGTGCTACCCGGAGAGGTGGAGGATAGATGCGAATATGGACCGACGTGGGAGCCAGAGGAGGGATCTGGGTGATCCATGGTGGGGTGGGGATATAGGCTACTCACAAGAAAAGCTTCCATTCGATGTTCATAAGGACGTCGCGTCGACCTCCCACAGCCCACCCCCGCTCGGAGAAGCTCACCTTCTCCTCGGAGGATATGCCAGACTTCGAAGACCCGTTCTGTGATGCCTTGGTGATCCATACGGTAATTGAAAACTTCACAGTCTCCCGAATCTTGGTCGACAACAGGAGTTCGGTGAATGTTATCTTCAAGAAGGCCTTTGACGCACTGGAGGTAGAAGTGAAGAGGGTGCAAGTCTCAGATGGACCCCTGTTTGGGTTTTCATGGGAGAGGAAGGAGGTCGAGGGAGGAGTCGGCCTCCAAGTAACGTTGGGAGGGGTCCCCAGGAACTGTCGGTTCGTCATTGTGGACGCTCCGAGCAGCTATAACGCCATATTTGGACGCCCTCTCACCAGCACCTTCTGATGCATTGCCTCGTCCTTCCACTAGTGCCTGAAGTTCCGCAGCGGAGGAGTCTAGGTCAGGATCCGGGGGGATGTAAAGGTGGCAAGGCAGTGTTATGTGACTGCCATCAACACCATCTCCTGGATGTCAGAAGCTGAAAGAGTGGATAGAGAGACGAAGGGGGCGGAGGGGTCAGAAGGAAAGGAGAAGGAGGGAGAAGAAAAGGGAGAGAGCAGCACCCAAGGAGATGAGAGGGGAGAGGCTCCGGAGGAGCATGCAGAGCCAATGGAGGAGAAGGCTGCGGTAGGAAGGGAGATCCCGGCAGAAGAAAGGGAGGCAAGGGGCAGATGGGAAGAGCCGGCCCGGCTGGAGGCGGCGGAAGAAGCAGTCGAGATGGAGGTCACCACTGATGCGTGTCGGCAAGTGCACCGGTCGCTGTCAAGTAATAAATGTGGAGAGTGGAATCCCCGAGTGTCGGTCTCTTGAGGAATGCAGATTGGGTGAACGAAACGCGTTGTGTGACTCTTGTTACACAAGCACAACACACATAAAAAAGGGTTTTTGGTTGGTTGTTCCTAATCTTAACAACAATAAAAGAAATGCGGGTCGAAAGCACCGCTTCGCGAGGCGAGATGGATGCAACGGCCGCGATGCCGTGCTTCGTGAGGCGGATGAAGTGTGCTCTAGTGCGAGAAGGTGAGGGTCGCAAACACCTCCTCACAACCGCCGTTAGCTCTTGCCAACGCGGATCAAACACCTTGAGTGCGTGAGTGAGTGAGTGGAAACGGAGTGATTCACAAACAAACTATGAAGAAGGGCAAAGAAACATTCATTTCAATCAAACCAAACATCACAATATTCAAGTTTACACGATTCAACGAGTACAATGAAGGAAAGAAGAAAGAGATAACCGATGGGTGAAGACTAGCGGCCGTTCACGGCCGGAATGGTAGGTTGTCGGGCTACCTCCGGACTCGGACAGACTATGCTTCCGGCGCAGAGAGCTGTCACGATTTCTCTACGTAGCTCCGTCGTCTTCGACTTCAGATTTCCTCTTCTTCTCACCGGGCCGGAGTGGGAAAATAGCTGCTTGGAGGCTTGCGGATGGTGGAGAACGCTCCCGGACAATGGAGGAAGGCTTGAAATGGATGGAGAAGAGTTCCCCTTGCGTAGGAGATGAAGTGGAGGCGTCCCAAGATGGTGGTCGGCGGCGTACGGATCAGAAAATCCGCTCCCGGAGGCTGGATCCTGACCTAAAATCGGAACAGGCATTTATATAGGCGCTGATTTAAACAGTGCGCACGGTCATTGGCGCACGACCAGTGGTCGTGCGCACTGGAATTCTGCGATCGTGCGCACTGCCTGGGCAGAACATGCAAGATACGAAATTTATAAAATATAATGTTCGCACGACCGGTGGCGCACGACCGGTGGTTGTGCGCACTATCGTCGGTGGTCGTGCGCACTGGTCGAAACAGAACTCAAAAAATTAATGCTAAGTGTGCACGCACAGTGGCGCACGAGCGGTGGTCGTGCGCACTAGCGTAGATGCTCGTGCGCACTGCACCAAACAGAACTCATGAAAAAAGGGTTAAGTGCACACGATCAGTGGCGCACGACCAGTGGTCGTGCGCAATAGAACCGGTGATCGTGCGCAGTGTTCCTGTGCAGAATTGCACCGGGAACACCTGCACGACTCCTATTCCAGCACAACCACGAATCTAGCCACTGAAAGTGGCACCTAACGGAGCATGAAAACTACTAATGAAGAAAAGCATGAAATCACACCAAAATGGGCCTAGAAGTGCACCTAGCATGGAATATCAAATATAAACTATAACAATGCTAAAGTGCGGTGAAAAGACTGAATAAAGGCCTAGATTAGTCCATAAAAGTGTATATGAACAGGACTCATCACACCCCTAGACTTAACTGTTTGCGCGTCCCGAGCAAACGAATCCGGCGGAGTGTGAAAACGAGAGTTAACATAGAGAATTACACAAAGGAGTACGGTGCGAAGTAACATACGCATGCGAGTAGAGATTCTAGTAGAAGGAGATTCTAACTATGCTAACTAATTTACATAAGTATTAAAGCGTAAGTAAAGATTTAGTTATACTCAGTTGGTGAATTATGAAGAATTTGAACGATCATGCCCGGTATGAAAGTGACGAGACACTGAGGCGGGCGTTGCACAAGATCGAGGCTTAGGAATAACTCCGCTGAAATCCATCAACGTCGTGAACCATACGCTCGCCCGGTCACACTCTCTCCACGGCGCTAGCAAAATCGCAAGTCAAATCAATAGGACTTATAGGATTAAGTTGGGGCTTAGGTTACGGTATGGTATTCAAATTTAAACACGATGGCTACACAACCCAAGTGAGCTAACGGAACGCTGCACCACACAAGACCAACAAACTATGCTCGTGTGACACACCCCCAGACTTATCATGAAAACCAGGTGTGCACAAAGCCTACTTCACAAATACCAACAGATTTTCTATTTAGCTCAGAAGGATTTCTTTTCAATATACTCTCTTTTTTCTAGATTTTTTTTTTCTTTTAACATACTTTGCTTCTATTATGTATCCTCCGGTTGGTTCAAAATCAGCAAATAGACTTTATTTCCCCTTCATAACACAACGATTCCAAACATCACACAAATTGAGAATTATGAGCGCAGTTAAAAAAAACAATTTGGTTGCGGGTGTAGGATAAGCTTCGGGCTTTGGTGGATGAAGAGGAGCTGAACAAAGGAATGGTAGGCACAAATTTGGCTTGCAAAGGTGAGCGAAAAGGACATGGAATAACAAAGCTCAAACTAGCCAAAGGATGGCCTACATCATGTTTAACTCGACGAGTCGCTCTCAACCATGCTTTAAGAGTCGCTTGGGGCAAGTTCTTAGCCCACGAGAAAGGTAAACCTTCCTCCCGACTCGAGCAACACACGACTAGCACTCGTACACACAAAACACCGGGTTATCGTCAATTTCATTCAAATTCACCACTTGAGTATAATAAATCTAAATTTACGCAAATATACTAAACATAAATTAGATGCATAGAGACAATCTAGTTCTACTCAAGTTCTACCATATCATGCGAAGTGACTAGAACACTACACGAGTCAACATCGCACTCCAAATAATAATTCCTAAGTTAACAACCTATTTCACATTCCAACCAAAATAGTTTAACCGGAACAACAACAAAAAGATAAGCGCGCACTCAAGTGGGTGAAGTGGTGTGTGAAGCATGAAAACAATGATAATGACAAGGATACAAAAGAAACAAACTTCTGGTATGCAGTGCAACTCGTGCACAGTGAATGACAACATACGCTCCCCCAGACTTAGTCTAAACAATACATCTAGAAATTGGAAGCTAAAAGAGGGGAGGAAGTGTTACCCAATGCTCAGAATTGAGCATACCAGACGATTGGCGTTTACGATCAAGAGCAGCCCGCAGCATCCGCACCAAAGAACAAGACCTGCAAGCACAAAACTAAAAACAATAAAAGCATATGTAAAAGCTGAACTAAAAAAAAGTTAGATAGAAACTACAAAATCAGGAAATCTGGGTTGTCTCCTAGTAGCGCTTTTATTTAACGTCCTTAAGCTGGACCAAATACCTGTATTAACATTGTTTATAAGATGCAGGAATTAAAAGAGAAGTTCTTGAAAAATAAGAGTTTCACAAAAATAAGAGAAAAGAAGGAAAAATCAGCTGCCGGCGCTTGAATGGTGTCCGTCTCCCAATGTCAACAACTGACACTCCTTGTTTATAGTGGCACCATCGTATAACTTCAGCCGATGCCCATTGACCTTAAATTTGTTCCCCTTATCTCCAGATATTTCTATGGCACCGAAGGGGGAGACATCGGTCACTGAGAAAGGACCACTCCACCTCGATTTTAACTTACCTGGGAAGAGGCGGAGACGGGAGTTGTAGAGCAGCACTTGGTCCCCAATTTTGAACTCCTTAGGAATGATGTGCCGATCATGCCATTTCTTTGTTTTCTCCTTGTAGATGCGAGCGTTTTCATAAGCGAAATGACGGAGCTCCTCTAACTCGTTGAGTTGGGAACGACGCACCTCGGCCGCGGCTCCAATGTCCATGTTCAACAGTTTGGTTGCCCATAATGCTTTATGCTCCAGCTCCACAGGGAGGTGGCATGCCTTGCCATAGACTAATTGAAACGGAGTCATGCCGATGGGTGTTTTGAACGCAGTCCGGTAAGCCCATAATGCGTCGTCGACCTTTTTAGCCCACTCCTTCCTATTTGAATGTATTGATTTCTCGATTATTCGCTTGAGCTCGCGGTTGGAAACTTCGACTTGCCCGCATGTTTGGGGGTGGTATGCCAAAGAAATCTTATGATGGACCCCAAACTTTTTCATGAGCTGCACAAACTGCTTATTGCAAAAATGACTACCGCCATCGCTGATGATAGTTCTCGGTGTCCCAAACCTGGAGAAGATATTCTTGTGGATAAAGTGTAGCACTGTGTTGGCATCATTCGTGGCAACCGCCTCAGCTTCCACCCATTTTGAAACATAATCAACTGCCACAATGATATAATGCTTACCATGAGACATTGGGAAAGGACCCATGAAATCTATCCCCCAGACATCAAATGGTTCGCAGACCAGCATGTTATTGAGGGGCATCTCATCACGCCGGGAGATATTTCCGGTCCTTTGGCATTCGTCGCACTTGGTGACATAGGCATGGGCATCCCGGAAGAGGGTCGGCCAAAACAATCCGCATTGCAGAATTTTTCGTGCTGTTCGAACGGCCCCGAAGTGCCCGCCAGCTTCTCTGTCATGGCAGTGCTGCAATATAGACTGAAACTCGGCTTCCGGAACGCAACGCCTGATAATCCCGTCGCTGCATGTGTGAAATAAGAGCGGATATTCCCAAAAATAGTATTTTGAGTCAGAGGCAAGCTTCCGTCTTTGCTGAGGGGACAGATTCGGGGAGAAGGTTTTACAAGCCAAGTAGTTAGCGATATCTGCGTACCATGGTGCTGTTGGGGGGAACGTAGTAATTGCGAATAATTTTTCATCCGGGAAATAGTCGTCCGTTTCCTCCACAAAGCTGTTGGGAGTGTCGTACTCCAAACGCGAGAGATGATCAGCAATCACGTTCTCCACCCCTTTCTTGTCTTTGATTTCCAGATTGTATTCCTGCAAAAGTAAAATCCAACGAATCAGACGTGATTTGGATTCTTTTTTACTGAAAAGATACCTGAGAGCGGCGTGGTCCGTGTAAACGATTACTTCGGAAAGTACCAAGTACGAGTGGAATTTTTCAAAAGCGAATACCACGGCTAGCATTTCCTTCTCCGTGGTGGTATAGTTTGCTTGCGCGCTGTTGAGAGTTCGACTGGCACACGCAATAGTGTGAAAAGTCTTGTCTTTCTTCTGACCGAGTACAGCACCTACGGCCACATCACTTGCATCGCACATGATAATAAAAGGTAAAGTCCAGTCGGGTGCCACCAAAATTGGAGCCGAGATAAGTTGTCCCGGTAAAGTTTTGAAGGCCTGCATGCATGCTTCGTTGAAGTGGAAGGGGACGTCCTTGACAAGCAGGCGAGATAAAGGCTTTGAAATGGAGGAAAAGTCCTTGATGAACCTTCGATAGAAGCCCACATGACCAAGAAAACTTCGGATGCCTTTCACTGACATGGGTGGAGGGAGGTTTCTGATAACACTTACCTTCGCTTGATCCACCTCGAGCCCTTTGCAGGAAACTTTATGCCCCAACACAATTCCTTCGCGCACCATAAAGTGGCATTTCTCCCAGTTCAAGACAAGATTGGTGTCTTCACACCGCTTCAAGGTCTTGGCCAAATTCGTGAGGCAAATGTCAAAGCTGCTGCCAAATAGAGTAAAATCATCCATGAAAACTTCGAGGAAGTCCCCCACCATGTCAGCAAAAATGGCGAGCATACAGCGTTGGAAGGTTGCGGGGGCATTACACAGTCCGAATGGCATTCTTTTGAATGCGAAGGTACCGGGGGTACATGTGAATGTTGTCTTGTCTTGATCAGATGGGTCTATTAAAATTTGATTGTACCCTGAGTACCCATCCAAGAAACAGTAGTAATCCTGCCCCGCTAACTTTTCTAGCATCTGATCAATGAAGGGGAGCAGAAAATGGTTCTTGCGCGTTGCATCATTCAGCTTGCGGTAGTCGATGCAGACTCTCCACCCGGTGATCATTCGGGTCGGTAGCAGCTCGTTCTTTTCATTGGCAACGACAGTGATCCCTCCTTTTTTTGTACCACCTGGACTGGACTGACCCATTTGCTATCGCTGATTGGGTAAATGATGCCAGCGTCTAAAAGCTTTATCACTTCAGCCTTCACTACCTCTTGCATTTTCGGGTTCAGCCGCCTTTGGGGTTGTGCTGTCGGTTTGTACTGATCTTCAAGGAGGATCTTGTGCATGCAGACCGTGGGGCTGATTCCCTTAATGTCTGCAAGAGAACGTCCGAAGACCTTGTGGTACCTTCTCAGCACGCCCACTAAGGTAGTTTCGTTGGCGGCGGACAGGGCTGCAGAAATAATCACAGGATGCGTGGTATTTTCTCCAAGGAAAATGTACTTTAGAGAATCCGGTAGTTGTTTGAGAGCCGGACAAGGGTTTGGATTAGTAGAATCGTTGGAAGGCTCTCCGATTGAATGTGACAAATTGGGCTGGTTCGAGTGTGCACCGCCTTTTCCCATGTCTTCGCGCCGCCAACACACCTCGCTGTCATCCAAATCCACATCGATCTGACCATCGACTTCTTCAAGCGCCTCTGCCGGTTCGCACTCCGTAATTTCAAAGAGTTGCGACGGGTTGTAGACGTTGAAAGATATAGCATCCTCCCCCAGTCTGAGTGTGATCTCTCCCTGTTCCACATTAATAATAGCACGAGCAGTGGCGAGAAAGGGCCGCCCCAAGATAATGGGTACTCTTGTATCAACCTTCATGTCTAGAATGATAAAATCGGCTGGAAAAGCGAGACCGTTTACAACTATTGTGAGGTCCTCGACGATTCCTGACGGCTTCTTGATCGACCGATCAGCTAGTTGTAGCATTACCTGCGTTGGCTTCAAGATCCCAGCACCAAGTTCACGAAAGATAGAGAGCGGCATCAAGTTGATTGATGCCCCCAAATCACAGAGTGCCTGGCTGAAACGGTGATGGCCGATCCTGCACGGAATCATAAAGCTGCCCAGATCTTTGCACTTTGTGGGCAAATTGGAAATGATGGCGGAGCACTCCTCGGTGAGGTCGATAGTTTTGAGACCCTCCAACTGCTTCCGCTTCGAAATCACATCTTTCAAAAACTTGGAGTAGCCCGGCATTTGAGAAATAGCTTCAATCAGTGGTATGCTCACTTGCACTCCTTTCATTATTTCCAAGAATCTGAGGAATTGCCTCTCGGATTTCTCGTTTCGCAACTTGTGGGGGAATGGGGGGTGAACAGCACTTTTCGAGGTCTGTGCCTCGCTCACGGGATGCGGCTCAATATGAATCTGAGTCAGCTTCTCAGCCGTGTCTTCATTATGCTTGTCAGTGGAACATGCAAGTGGTCCCTGTCGAGGAGGGTTGTCAACACTTCTCCCACTTCTCAATCGCATGGTGTTCACTGACTCAGGATGCTGACTTGCAAGCCCAGAAACAACATCGGACAGAGTCCCTATAGCAGAGCGAAGCTGTTGGATTGCGGCTGATTGGTCATTCATTTTATTCAATACCCCGACCACCAAAGTTGCTAACTGTTCCGGTTGCTCTGACGGCATAAACTCCGCTGCTCCTTTGAATGTCACGGCATTAACTGCAGCAGTACTTGGGGGGTGATTGACATGACTCCAGTGCTGACTGGTGTGAACAATATTCACGACCACTTCCCACGCGTCCTTCCCCGGTTTATTAAACAGGGCCCCTCCAGCTGCCATATCAAATAATAGACGGAATTTGTCCAGCACGCCGAAATAAAAAATCTGAATTAAAAAAACTTCTGAAAGATCTTCACGGTAGCATCCCCTATGCAGGGATTGAAAACGCTCCCAAGCATCAACTAACGTCTCCTCCTTCCCCTGTCCAAAGGTTACGAGTTCCCTGTACTTGTCCAAAGCTTGGGTACGATGTTGAAACTCTTGCAAAAATCTCCCTTCGAGTTGTTTCCATGTGATCACCTCTCTTCTCCGGATATCCCAATACCAACTTTTGGCTTTTTTATGCAAGGAGAATGAAAATGCCAGAATCTTTTGCAGGTCGTTTTCAACTCCACTGAAAACACATGTGTAATAGATTTCTAAAAAGTCCTGCATGTGTTGCACCGCGTCTTCATGCTCGTCCCCGCTGAACTTGCAGTTCCCAGCCATGTACTCAATGACGTCGGAGGAGATCCCGAAGTCATGATTGTTCCTTTCTGCTTGGTCCCTTAAATCATTTAAGCTTCCTAGATAGATGCATTCCTGAATGGAGGTCATCCTGGATGTCAGAAGCTGAAAGAGTGGATAGAGAGATGAAGGGGCCGGAGGGGCCAGAAGGAAAGGAGAAGGAGGGAGAAGAAAAGGGAGAGAGCAGCACCCAAGGAGATGAGAGGGGAGAGGCTCCGGAGGAGCATGCAGAGCCAATGGAGGAGAAGGCTGAGGTAGGAAGGGAGATCCCGGCCGAAGAAAGGGAGGCAAGGGGCAGATAGGAAGAGCCGGCCCGGCTGGAGGCGGCAGAAGAAGCGGTCGAGATGGAGTTCACCACTGATGCGTGTCGGTAAGTGCACCGGTCGCTGTCAAGTAATAAATGTGGAGAGTGGAATCCCCGAGTGTCGGTCTCTTGAGGAATGCAGATTGGGTGAATGAAACGCGTTGTGTGACTCTTGTTACACAAGCACAACACACATAAAAAAGGGGGTTTTGGTTGGTTGTTCCTAATCTTAACAACAATAAAAGAAATGCGGGTCGAAAGCACCGTTTCGCGAGGCGAGATGGATGCAACGGCCGCGATGCCGTGCTTCGTGAGGCGGATGAAGTGTGCTCTAGTGCGAGAAGGTGAGGGTCGCAAACACCTCCTCACAACCGCCGTTAGCTCATGCCAACGCGGATCAAACACCTTGAGTGCATGAGTGAGTGAGTGGAAACGGAGTGATTCACAAACAAGCTATGAAGAAGGGCAAAGAAACATTCATTTCAATCAAACCAAACATCACAATATTCAAGTTTACACGATTCAACGAGTACAATGAAGGAAAGAAGAAAGAGATAACCGATGGGTGAAGACTAGCGGCCGTTCACGGCCGGAATGGTAGGTTGTCGGGCTACCTCCGGACTCGGACGGACTATGCTTCCGGCGCAGAGAGCTGTCACGATTTCTCTACGTAGCTCCGTCGTCTTCGACTTCAGATTTCCTCTTCTTCTCACCGGGCCGGAGTGGGAAAATAGCTGCTTGGAGGCTTGCGGATGGTGGAGAACGCTCCCGGACAATGGAGGAAGGCTTGAAATGGATGGAGAAGAGTTCCCCTTGCGTAGGAGATGAAGTGGAGGCGTCCCAAGATGGTGGTCGGCGGCGTACGGATCAGAAAATCCGCTCCCGGAGGCTGGATCCTGACCTAAAATCGGAACAGGCATTTATATAGGCGCTGATTTAAACAGTGCGCACGGTCATTGGCGCACGACCAGTGGTCGTGCGCACTGGAATTCTGCGATCGTGCGCACTGCCTGGGCAGAACCTGCAAGATATGAAATTTATAAAATATAATGTTCGCATGACCGGTGGCGCACGACCGGTGGTCGTGCGCACTATCGTCGGTGGTCGTGCGCACTGGTCGAAACAGAACTCAGAAAATTAATGCTAAGTGCGCACGCACAGTGGCGCACGAGCGGTGGTCGTGCGCACTAGCGTAGATGCTCGTGCGCACTGCACCAAACAGAACTCATGAAAAAAGGGTTAAGTGCACACGATCAGTGGCGCACGACCAGTGGTCGTGCGCAATTGAACCGGTGATCGTGCGCAGTGTTCCTGTGCAGAATTGCACCGGGAACACCTGCACGACTCCTATTCCAGCACAACCACGAATCTAGCCACTGAAAGTGGCACCTAACGGAGCATGAAAACTACTAATGAAGAAAAGCATGAAATCGCACCAAAATGGGCCTAGAAGTGCACCTAGCATGGAATATCAATTATAAACTATAACAATGCTAAAGTGCGGTGAAAAGACTGAATAAAGGCCTAGATGAGTCCATAAAAGTGTATATGAACAGGACTCATCAACCACCCTAGATGGTAGAGTGGAGAAGGTGCGGATCAGCAGGGGCCTTGGCCCAGAGGACAGGATAAAGATGTTGGAGTGCATCCAACGGAGTGTGGACATCTTCGCGTGGAGCGCGACAGACATGCCGGGCATCGATGCAGATGTGGCCTGCCACCGACTCAACCTGGAGCCTGGAGCCCGCCCCATCCGATAGAAGAGGAGGGCCATCGCTGACAAGCTAGAGAGGCCGATCCGCGAGGAGGTGGAAAAGCTCCTCAAAGCAGGTTTTGTATCGGAGATCCAGTATCCAGGCTGGGTCTCCAATGTCATCATGGTGAAAAAAGGTGATGGCCACTGGAATATGTGTATCATTTTTTCTTTGTTAAACAAAGCTTGCCCCAAGGATTGTTATCCCTTGCCCCGAATCGATGCATTGGTTGACTCAGCCGTCGGCTTTTCTGTAATGTCTTTCTTAGATGCTTTTTCAGGTTATCATCAGATTAGGATGCATCCTCCGGATGTCAATGACATCTCCTTCATCACAAGAGAGGGGTGGTATAGCTATAAGATGATGTCATTCGGACTAAAGAACGCAGTGGCGACATACCAAAGGATGATGGACCGGGTATTCCGGGAGAAAAGAGGAAGAAACTTGGAGGTTTATGTGGATGACCTCATGGTGAAGAGTAAGAGCATGGGCTCTCACCTCCAAGACCTCGAGGAGACCTTTGCCACTCTACGTGTAACATCCCCCAAACATCTAGACCCCTAGAGTGGTTTTGTCATGACCCTAGGAAGCTTGAAGAGATCACTTGGCCTTAGGCTTGAAGGAGAAGAGCACCTTGGTCTGCAAATAGCAACTTCCAGTTACCAAGCTTAGGGTTGGACTTTAGGGCCTCACCTTGACCCTTTTACCCCACCATGGCACACCTAACCCTTTCGAGGGTCCCTTAGAGCATCTAGGACCCATTGGGGTCAACCAAAGAGGCCAAATTTGACTAAAGTCAACCCTAACCTTAAATTGGTCAAAGTAGCCTAATTAGAGTCAATTGACCTCCACCTTGCCAAATTGACCCTACCTAGACCTTCCTAACCCTTAAGAGAGACCAATAGGTCACTACCCACCCATTGGGGTCAACCCAAATGGTCAAATTGACCAAAGTCAACTCTAGCCCTGTTTTGGTCAAACCAACACCTTTTGGATGAATTGGCCCAATTGGGGCACCACCATGAATCAACCAACTTTGGGTGGTGTCAAGGGACTCAAGACACACCACTTGGACCACTCAACCCATCAGTTGACCAAGTCAACACTTCAAGTCAACACTTGGTCAACCTTGCCCAAAAGAGGGGAAAGGGCTAACTCAAGCCCAATCCACTTGGGCTAGGCCTAATTGGAGTAGCCCATTAGCTTAGGAGGCTGATAACTACCAGGAGTTACCACTCAATTTCTGGAAATGATGAGTAGGAGAGAGAAAGTGCAATTTCCCCCTTAATGAAGAGAGAGAAAGAGGAAAAAAGAAGGAAAGTTAATGGTGGGAGGCCATGGGTCACTCCATTCATCTCCCCAAGCCCATCCATTCATCTTCCATGATGCTTGGGAGGAGTTTCCCCATAAATTCCAGCCAGCCACCATCAATGGAGGAGCCCAACCATCATGGCCGAAATCTATTATCCTCAAATTCCCCCTATACAACCCCCCATTCTCAAATCTAACTCCACCATTAGCTTCAAAAGGTGGATGGCAGTCAAAATCATATATTGGATCGAAGGTTTTGGTGGAGAATGGAGAGATCGGGCAAGCTCACTAGAGAAGGGAAAAGCCATGCCCGAACACCGCCGCCATCGTCATCGGGCTCCAAGAAGGTCTGGTTCTTCTCCTCTTCTCTAGTGGATAGATCTACATCTATTGCTTGCAAGCTTTAAGGCCAATTGGCCCTAGATCGTGTGAGCCGAAAACTCCATTTTTTGGAGCTTTTTCCTCTTGTCTAAACCCCCATTTCTGGCCACCACCGGTCGGCCAAGACCTCCCATCGCCGGCCACCACCTCAAGGAAGGTGGTGGTGGCATTGGTCGGACGGGGAGGGGCGAGGGTGGCCGGGAAAACCGCTTCCAAAACCGCCCAGGTCAGAGCAATCTCAGCCGTCGGCTGGAGGAGGAAGACAACCCGATGCCCACCATTTCTGCTTTAAGATTCGTGCAGCAGTTTTTATATTAATGCATTATTATTCCTATATTTCTGTCCCTTTACTGACAGCAGTTAGAATTAATTATTAAAAATACTCAGGCCCCTCTACAGAAAAAGTGGTCAACACTACATTTGTAGCCCTTTGAGTCTACTTTATTTTAAAATTGATTTCACACCAAAAGGAGTTATGTAGCTCCCTGTAGGTCCATTTTGGTGGGGCTGGTCCCTAGTGTAGGACAACCACCATTTCTTAAATAACCTTTGATTGGGACTTGATATGGACTTGAGATTTGAAACATAGTCTACTTATACCTACACACACATCATATCCAAAGATGGGAATTTTAAGAGAACATTTTTCTAAGGTTTTTGTAATAATTTCATAAATCATATAATAATTAATTATTAGGTCAAATGACCTCCAATGCCCTCCAAATATTGGTGGGTACTTCTTAGCGTCATCACATGACCCTGGTAAAAATTTCAGCCCAATTGGGACTGATTTAGTTTGGGAATTGGTTAACCTAAGTTGGGTCTAATTAGGGCATGATGTTTATCTTGGGGTATTGTGGTCAAATCTCCTCACCATGAGATGGAACCTTGTCCACTGGTTTAGGATCACCTAAAGTATCCCCATGAGTGGTTTGGGGTGGTGTGGAGGTGGATATGCCCTAGGATCCTAGATTTACCCCTTGGGGTGCATGTAGAGCTTTGTGAAGGACATGTGGTCAAAAGCTATAGAATGGTCATGAAACTTGGTGGATAAGTTCATAGGGTGTAAATAGGCCCTAGGTAATTTTATAAGAATTTTAGGAGCCAATATTCCCTTTGAATTAGGACATAACCCCTTTAGGGAAACTTTTTATAAGAAGCATTTCCATGCTTAAAAAGTCTTGGATGATGATGAAACTCTGGTTATGCCCTTATAATCATGTTTTAGAACTCTGGTAATTTTTGTGAATTTTATTAAATGATTTAATCAGTACTTCTTTCACAAGGCACTTGTTTTGATTTAAACTTAGGAAAAATATTTGAGGGTCCAAAACTCATTGTTAAATTGTGCAAATTGGTGATAGGACCTTTCAGAACATTAGAAAGCTCTGTGAATTTTTATAAAATTTTTGAAGACTTAAATCAGTATGCTACTTCACAATTCATTTAATTTGAGGTTTTCTTAAAGTATTTATTTTAGTAAGAAAGTGATTTCCTTAAATCCTGAAACTTAGTCAGTAGCCTTTTCTGATGAATACAAGAGTTTGGTATTTTTCCCATAATTTTAGTGTTGATCTGTTTGGTGGTTCCTTCATAAAATTACAATTTTGGATGGATGATAAATAATTAAATTAGAGGACAATTTTTACTGTAAAAATATGATATGCTGTTTCTGATGTTATTTGATCATCATAGATTTATCATAATTTTTGGAGAGCCATATCATAAGATTTACTTACACTTCATGATCATTTTCATACTTGGCAATGTTTGGAGAAATTAAAATAAATATTAATTAATTAGGGAAAAAAATGATTCTATGGAATTAGTCTTATAACATCATGATAGACCTCCAGTAAATAGCTTGGGTCAGTTGGGTGAATATTTGGAGTACCTCTAGTTGTGAGTTTCATATAATTCATTTGGTCTGTGTATAGTAAACTGTAAAATTTGAGAATCAAAGTGGATCCTTAGGAGGGAATGGGAGGTAAGTGGTTTACCAAGTTTAGTTGAGAAGGTATGATGGTCAACAAGAAGGATTATAGATGGTAAATGTGTGCTTGGTGAGTGAGAGGTAAGTTGCACTCGGGGTCGACGAAAGATCGTCTTAGAAAGTCATAAGTCACTTAGGGTTAATTCAAGACTAATGATGAGGAGGGTATTCTTGTGGGTAGATACCAACAACACTAAGTGTCTTGAGAAATGGAACTTTGGGGTGTCATCCCATTATAGTTCCTAGTACCGTAGCGAGCCCCTTACAGGGTAATCCTCGGGAAGTCCAAGATTAACCATAAATTGTAGGGATAAGATGATGTACAAGATGAACTTATTAACGCACACACGCACACCCCGTAGTTACAGGAGGTTAGTTGGTTTGGTTGTACGAGCGGTAGGCTCGGTGGTTGTAGCAGTAGATTAATTAGTCTGGTGAGCTTGTGACTCAGTAAGGTTTGTTGTTACGGACGGGTTGGTCCGGCGAGCCGGTGGCTCGGAAGGTTATGGTCACGGGCAGGTTAGCCCGGGGAGCTTATGGATCGGAGATAGATAGTAGAACATGTTGCATATGCACGAAGGTGGTGGGTCTACGGTATTGAACGATCGTTCACATCGACGTCAATACGTTGACTCGGCAAGTGTAGAATTTGCACTTAGCCTTGAAAGTCTTGTGGTCCAGCCAGTAAGAGTACGTAGATGTTCCGCGGTTTTGCATTGAGGCGTACGATAGGTCTAGGTTAGGTAGTGTGAATACCAACCTAGAGGTGGGCGAGGCCCAACCCACCGCTTCCGTTTGCCACTACGGGAGTATCCTGGGAGTCTAGCTCGCTCCAAAAAGGGGGAACTAAAGGTCTATGCGCATAGAGTCGAAGTGGGTGAGTTGCACTTGTATGAACGTAGCATAACAGCATACCTTGCATGTCATAGCATAAACATTGCATTTCAACCCCTACCCCTATCGTATAAGTTGGTTATGGGACTTCTTATACGATAGGCCTTGCTAAACGACCCCTTGGTCTATAGGTTTGTATGGGCATTCCTATAAATCAATGGTTACTTTTCTATTGCTATTGTCTTTACTTACTGCACTTTACTTATTCTTTACCTGCTCTTACTATGCCCCTTTACCGCTTTAGTTATATATATACACATGCGTAGTGTAGAAATATTTCCTGTACCAGTGTCACCTGCTCTTTGTTATACCCCTTGCTGTCCTCCGCTTCATCCTCCCGCACGGTGCCTAGGAGCCATTGGGGGTGGGGTGGGGAACATAAGGCTTAGTCTTTTTGACTAATGGTCGGTAGACCATATCATCTTAGGAGATCGAGGAGACGCAGTAGCACCAGAGGCCGGTGTAGACTGAGGCGGGCCAGTCTAGTACAGGAGCACAGGATTCAGGATCAGTGAGTGTTTAGTAGTTAGCTTCTGTGAGTGATCTTGTAGTGAGGACATGATGTACAGGGCATGAGCCCTTTATTATTGTAACCTTTGTTATCTTTTTATTCAGTTATATCATGTGGACATTTTTATATTTTTCATGTTGATTATGTGGACTTGTCTTCTTTAATGCACTTTTCTTTGTGATCGATATGGCCGGCAGGATCGACGTTTTGTAGTGGCGACCTTCCCGAGCGAGGGTGTCACCGCAAAGCGGTGGTTCTGGGCATAAGACCCGGTGTTTTAAAGAAAAAAAAGGGGTCTTACACTACGCAAGTACAAGATGCGGCTGAACCCCCTGAAGTGCGTGTTTGGGGGCAGCAAGGGGAAGTTTCTGGGTCACCTTCTCACCCCAGCCGGGGTGGAACCTAACCCAGACAAAGCTCTGATACCAATTGAAAGTAACCTATGATAGAAGTTGAAATTGAGGTTTAGATCTTAGATTTACTCTAGAGGGGGGTGAATAGAGTATTAAAAGTTTTTAACTTATTTTTATAGCGGAATTAAAATAGTGATATTTATATGTGTATAACAGAGTGAGTTATAAAAACAAAACACAAAGAGATCACACAGCACATCACAGAAAATAAACACAAACACAGAAGACACAAGGATATATAGTAGTTCCCCAATCAACCTGGGTACATCTACTCTTGTTCCACCCTTGGTAGGAATCCACTAGGTTTTTGATCAGGTGCCCTATCACCAATGGGTTTTGATCAGGTGCGCAAACATCAACCACAGGTTTTTGATCAGGTGCCCTGCCACCAACCATAGGTTTTTGATCAGGTGCCCTACCACCAAAGGGTTAACTTTTGAAGGGAGTTAGAACCCTGTAAAATATGGGATAAAGAGGGTTATAAAATTCTTCTCTGTCAACAAGCTGAGAGAAGACTAGTGGATTTGTTGTTGTAAAGCTCCCCTTGTCTGATAGAAATAGTTGACAGTAAGAGGATGGAGCTTTCACTTGAAAGAGATATCTTCCTTGATAGCTGATGAATCTGAGAGATAATGTTTCTCAGATTATTGTTGCTCTTGAAGATTTAGAACTTGCAGCTGAATACTGAGAGAATGATCTTGTTGATGTTCTCAGAGATTGACAGGGTGCTGCTTGAGAAAGATGATCTTTCTTTCTTTCTGACTTTTTGTATATCTCTCGAATGTATCTTCTCTGTTGACTGTCTCTTCCTCTATCTTCTTCTTCTTCTGGTGCTACTCTTCTTCTGTCTTTTTTTTTCTTTAGACAATATATTTCTGATTTGAATTTCAAATCCTCTAAATAAGGAATAGAATAATCAGGAGGATTATTTCCTGGAACTGCAAGCAAATCTTTAATTCCTTTTCCTTTTCAATAAATGTATCCTTTTCCAATAAGCCAAACGGCTACTTTCTCGAGAGAAGGCAATGGAAAGGAATAAATAAAAGGAAGGATATAATCCTTGACTTATCTGGAATAAATAATAGAATAGATCCGTTGCTGATTTAGTTGATCTGAGTTCAGAGAATAATATATAACTGATCTGTCTAGAAAATTCGTCGAGCTGGGATAAGAGTTCGTCGATCTGAAGGTTGAGTTCGTCGAACTGAAGTTGGAGTTCGTCGAACTGAACATCTGTTACTGATTCGTCGAACATAGTTTGGAGTTCGTCGAGCTCGAGTTGGAGTTCGTCGAACTGAAAGATAATCTGCTGAATCTGGCTGGAAGAATTGAGTTCGTCGATCTAAGAAGCACTTTTGTCAATCTGAACATCTTGATACTTATTCGTCGAGCACAGAGCTGAGTTCGTCGATCTTAAACTGGAGTTCGTCGAACTGAATAATATATTGCTGGACTGGCTGGAGAACTGAGTGCGTCGAGCTGAGAATGAGTTCGTCAAACTGAAGCGTGACGTTCGTCGAACGCAGAGAGGAGTTCGTCGAATGCAGAATGAAGTTCGTCGAACGCAAAATCTTGATCTTTTCCTTAAGTTCTAGCAACCTAAAACCTTGACCCTTAGACTATACAATGGGGTCAACTTAGTCCTAGTCAACAGATAATGATCCTAGCCCAAATCAGTAATAGGGTTGTTCCAACAATAATGGAGTTGGGATCGCTTCGAAATGCCAAGGAGGTTCAGCGCCTGACCGAGAAGCTCGCGGGGTTGAGTAGGTTTCTCTCCCGGGCTGGAGAGAAATGCTCCCCCTTCTTCAGTTTGTTGTGAGGCAACCAGAAGTTCAAATGGACGGCGGAGTGTGAAGAGGCCTTCCAGGCCCTGAAGAGCCAACTCACCAAGGCTCCGCTGCTCCAAGGTCCAAAGGTGGGAGAGGGCCTAGCCCTGTATCATGGAGTCGGGGCTGAAGCCGTAAGCTCCGTCTTGGTCCGGGAAGAGGGCAAGAAGCATGATACGTTAAAATTATTATTTTTTAAATGTGAAGCCTTGCTTTCTTCTTTTATTATAATTCGGCGGCGTTTTCGAAGAGTCCCGCGAGTAATCCTACTTCGAAGAATTACCCGTTATCCTATCGAAAGATAGAAGTAACGGCCTTTTCCTCTTTCAAAATATCGAAGATTACTCTTTGGCCGCGTCGCCAAAAGCTAAGTAGAAAAGATTGAAAAAGGGCTTTATGTTGAAATTAAAATTGAAAGCTTTTTGAAAATATCGTTGCAACAATTTTTTGAGTAGTTGCAACAATTCTTTAAGAGCGTTTTAAAACTTCTTTTACCTTGAGCTAGTTGCAACAACCAAAGAGGTGTTGCAACAAATTTTTTAGTGTTTTTAAAAGAGAGTTTTTAAAAAGTGCTTTAGAGAGAAAGCTTTTGGGTTTATGTAATTATCCGGACTAAAATCAATAAAGGCAAGTGGACCTTATCGATAGTAGTATAGGATATTTCTTTTGAAATATCAAGGTCGTATTTTTCCAAGGTCGTATCGATTATTTCTACTTCTTAGGAACGAGCTATTATTTTATCGAAAAGAGTTTGAAATTGATTTTTATGATTTTATAGAAAAGCTAGTGACGAAAATGATAACTATCGCGGGCTTGGTGTGCGTTTAGCAAAAACCAAGAAAAGCGATGAAAAGAAAAAGAACGAAAACGTTAATTTAAAAAGTAGTTTTGCTTAGAATTTTTTAGGGTTTTATAAAACGATAATGATAACTACAGCGATAATAAGCGATTGAGCGGGTAGCGGAATTAAGCAAAAAGCAAATATATAAAAAATAAAAGACGCACTAATTGAAAACTCACGCACTCTACGGAATTAAAATGAAAGCTGTAAATTGCAGAAATTGAAGAAATGCGATCCCTACCCAAATAGGTAGAGGGGAAATAAATGGGTGAGCAAGTCCTATCCAAACGGATAGGCGGGAAATAAATGCGTGAGCAAGTCCTATCCAAACGGATAGGCGGGAAATAAATGCGTGAGCAAGTCCTATCCAAACGGATAGGCGGGAAATAAATGCGTGACGGAAATAGAAACTATTCGATTACAAAAAAGGCGCAAACTTTATACTCATACACACACCACTCTACGTTAATGAAATCTAATTAAAATAAAACAAATCTAAACTCATACACTCACACACACAACAATAATGAAACTAAGTTAAAAAGAAAAGAAAATCTACTCTCATACACACACACACTTACAAAAAAAGCAAAAAGAAAGTAAAAACACCAAATCAAAACAAAACAAAAAAAACTATTTAAACTCCTACACTCACACACACTAATATGAAATCATCTAAAAATTACAACAAAGCTAAAAATAAGAAAATTACACTCATACACACACACACCCAAATTAAAATGACAACTTAACAAAAATTACAAAATTACATAAAACCAAAAATAAAAAGAAAAAGAACAAAAAGAGAACACACACACTAAAACAAAGAGAGACAATAATTACAAGCTTAATTTATTTCCATCAAAAAAGGGGTTACAAAACTAGAGAGAGAAAGTGCAAAATTACAAAAATTACAAAACACCAAAAATCAGCAAAATGGAACAAAACCTTAAGAGAAGCTCCCAAAATTTTGAACCCTTGCACTCAGCTGAATCTGGCTATTTATAGAAAAATAATTTGGATTACACGCCCTCGGACACGGGCGTGTCTGAGGGCGTGACACGGCTTGGGGTGCGAATAGCCAGAACAGCTGGATCCAGGCGGGCATCTGGAAGGCTTGACCGGCGACTTGGAAGTACACGGGCGTGTTCTAAGGAACACGGGCGTGTTCGATGTCGGCAGTGTGCTGTCGGCTGCTGGGCGTGACGGGCGGCGTGTCCTTTGTTCTTCTGGAAGGAATTGAGGGTCACGGGCGTGTCTGAAATGTCACGGCCGTGACTTTGATTTTTTTGGATGAAATGCTTCAAGTGGCTGGAATCTGGGATGGATATCCAACACGGGCGTGACCAAGTACACGGCCTCGGTCACGGGCGTGACCATGTACACGGCCTCGGTCACGGGCGTGACCGAGGGCGTGACTTGATGTTTGAGCTGGAAAAAGAACAGAGAAAAGAAAATGTTAGGGATTAGTGAACACGCCCTTGGACACGGGCGTGACCAAGGGCGTGACTTAACAAAATTACAGAAACTTTACAAAATGAAAATAAAACGAAGTTAAAAACAAAAATAACAAAAACAAACATTTTATTCAATAATTTACATATATTATTTAGAAATCTAATTAAAATTATACTAAAAATCATATAGAAAAATGCGTATATTTACTATTCATCAAACACCCCCATACTTAAGCTTTTGCTATTCCAGAGCAAAAGTAAGGGATACCTATAAGACGTTTAATAAAATTTCTAATTTACTAAAGTTTTTATTAAATCAAAAGTAAGATCGAAATAAATTTAGGGTATTTAAAGAGGTAAGTCCAAAACTATGAAAGTAATTTAAAAAGAGCGAAAAAAATTTAGCGAGACTTCTAAAGTTAGCTAAATAGCGTCGATTATTGCAGTCTTTGGTACCTTTTAATTAGAATAGAATTATATAAAACTATAACCTTTTTTTAGAAAGTTTTTAAGAATAAATAAAGCCTACTAATTATGCTCTCTCAAACTTTTTTAAATTAAAATCTAGGTACAATTTTATTGGCTAAGGGGTAGGGAAAAAAGGTAGCTTTGGCAAAAAGAAGAGTGCTTGGATTTAGGGGTGACGGATTTTATCCTCTCACCCCACCTTTTTGGTGGCCTTTGCTTTGATTCCCAGCGTTAGTTTACGCGGGAGAATTGAAATCATTTCTCAACTTAACCCAATGCCCGTGTTTACGGAATTATTAATTTTTTTATTCCCATTGACACGGGATTTCTTTTAACAATATTGGGTGCCTGTGTTTACGGAATCTCTTTATTCCCATTGACACAGGATTTCTTTTAAAACTTCTACTATTATTATTTTTATGCCAAGCTAAGGGGTGTTTATAAGGGGGGTTTCAAGAGAAATTCTAGATTAATAAAAAAAGATTTTTGAGAGCAAGTTTAGTAGATTAAAAACATTCCTAAAGTTTCACAAGTTTAGAGTTAGAATAATTGAATCTAAAGAAGGTTTGTCAATATAATACAAAAGCGAATCTATTTAGGGTTAACTCGAGGTAGTGCTAAAAATTTTGTTCTCAAATTGAATTAAAATCACAAAATATTTTTTACTACTAAAATTCCTCGATTTAAATTTTTCAAACTATGAAATAAACAAAATTCTTTTAGCAAATCATAAATAATGAAAAACGCTTAAAGATAAAACTAACCTAGCCTTGGAAATAACAAAAAGCTAAGTAGGGGTTTTATTTTATTTTTGGATTTTTGATAAGTTTTTCATCATTTTTTTTTTTGAAGTTTTTTAAAATATGATATATTTTTTTATTTTTGATTTTCTTTATAACAAAATGCATATATAAATACTAAAAAAAAGGAAGACAAAAATTAAGAAAAGTAAAAATACATACAAAATATTTTTGATTTTTTTTTTTTCTAAGAAAATTTTTTTCATCATATATTTTTTGATTTTTTAATTTTGTTAAAAATATGTACATTAATAGAAAAAAAAAGGAAAAGAAAAGAAAAGAGAGAAGGAAAAACATTTTTGGTGTTATGACAAAATGAATTTTGTTATAACAAATTTTTAAGTACATTTTTCATCATTTTTTTGGATTTTGATTTATTATTATAAATAAGGATTTTTATATACAAATAAAAGACATAAACATAAAACATTTATATAAAATTTTTTTTTGTTTTTGTGTGTTTTTTAATTTTTTTCTAAGTTAATTAAAGATTTTTTTGGATTTTTTCTAATATGGGAGGGGCAAAAATAATTACAAAAAGAGGGAAAACACGCCCCCATACTTAAAACCAACATTGTCCTCAATGTTGAAGGTAAGTGTGAGGAACGAAAATATTTACAAAAAAGGATGAAGATTTTAATTACAAAATAGAAAAATATATATACAAGGATAGTTACAAAAAAAAAGGAACTCCACGAATATATACAAAATTGTTTTTTTTTTTGGGTTGTTTTAGTTTTTCGAAATGTACAAAACACGAATACAAGAAGTAAAAAAAACATATATTTTTTGGTATGATAAAAATAAATTTTTATCATCTTTTTATGTTATTATTTATATTATATGTATTTTTTTTTTAATTTTAAAATATGCATGTTTTAAAATATATCTAAATTTTAAAAAAGATAAAATAAGGTAAAATAAAGAAAAGGCTTTAAGATAAAAACCAAGGAAGAAAGAAGAGAAATAAAAAGGTAAAAGCAACGGGGTTTTCTCGTTTCGAAATATCGACAAAAATCCCCTCTCGGGTCTGTCAAGTAATCCTACTTTGAGAAACTTCCTATTGTCTTATCTTAAAATTCCCAAAATTCTTTTTGATTTTTGTTTTAAAGTTTTTGCATTATTTTATTTTGTTTTATGTTTCTTTTTTGAAAAGGAATGATAATTTAAAATATGCATAATTATTATTTTTATTTTTTTTATTTTTTTTTTTTATAAAAAAAAGGAGCGTAATTGGATAAATATGGGGGTGCCTCCCACGAGCGCTTTGTTTTCCGTCTCGTAGCTTGACTCGTTGGCGGGGTACGATCTTTTTAGAGGTGGGGGAGGGGTATGGAATTTAACTTTCCTCTCAGTTGATCCCCCGCGTGGTAGAGTTTTAGTCGGTGACCGTTAACTTTTAAGTCGGTTTTTTCCGGGTGGGTGATAAGGACGGTCCCGTATGGCCAAACCTCTTTCACTTGAAAGGGGCCGGACTAACGGCATTTTAGTTTTCCCGGAAAAAGACGAAGACGTGAGTTATATAGGAGGACGAGATCGCCCGGCGCAAATGATTTTGGAAATTTAATTTTGCGGTCGTGGTAAAATTTCGAGCGTTCCTTATAAAATTTATTACTCTCGTAAACGTTCGCACGCCATTCATCGAGTTCGTTTAATTGGAATTTCCGGTTTTCGGCGGTTAAATTATGATCGACATTTAAGAGTTTTAACGCCCAAAAAGCGCGGTGCTCTAATTCTACGGGCAAATGGCATGCCTTGCCGTAGACTAATCGATAAGGCGTACAACCGATTGCGGTCTTGTACGCCGTACGATATGCCCACAGCGCGTCGTCTAATTTAAGTGCCCAATCCTTCCTATTAGTTGAAACGGTTTTTTCTAATATGCGTTTGATTTCCCGATTTACTACCTCCACTTGGCCGCTCGTTTGGGGGTGATAGGCGGTGGCGAGCTTATGCGTGACGCCATATTTGGTTAATATTTTTGCAAACTGGGCGTTGCAAAAGTGCGTACCCCTATCACTAACTATCGCACGGGGCGTACCGAAGCGAGAAAATAATTTTTTAAGAAAGTTGACGACGACTCTCGCATCGTTGGTGGGGAGAGCTTGCGCTTCCGCCCACCTAGATACGTAGTCGACCGCCACTAAAATGTAGCGATTTGTATATGAAGGAGGTAGGGGGCCTATGAAATCTATGCCCCATAAATCGAAAATCTCGCATTCTAAATAAAAATTTTGGGGCATCTCGTCGCGACGAGAGATGTTACCCGACCGTTGACAGCTATCGCATGCGCTCACAAAAGTGTGAGCGTCTTTGAAGAGAGCGGGCCAATAAAATCCCGCCTCCAGCGCCTTCTGCGCGGTCTGGTTGGCTTGATAATGCCCCCCGGCCGGCCCTTCGTGGCAGTGCCGCAAAATTTGCGCACCCTCCTCGTTCGAAACGCATCTCCGCACGACTTGGTCCGCGCAGACGCGAAATAAAAAAGGGTCCTCCCAAAAGTAATTTTTCAAATCAGAAAAGAATTTCTTCTTTTGCTGTTTTGAAAAGTCTTTCGGGAGCACCCGCGCAACTAAATAGTTGGCGTAGTCTGCGAACCAAGGCGAGGGAGAAGTTTTTAAATTATTTAAAGCTAAAAGACGCTCCTCGGGAAATCGATCATCGATTTCCGGTTCGAAGAGCGCTTCCGCGATTGGGTGCTCTAAACGAGAAAGGTGGTCGGCCGCTAAATTTTCGGCCCCCTTCTTATCGCGGATCTCTAAATCAAATTCTTGTAATAGGAGGATCCATCGAAGAAGGCGGGGCTTAGCGTCCATTTTTTCTAATAAATATTTTAGGGCGGAGTGGTCGGTAAATATAATAATTTTTGAAAGCGTGACGTAGGGCCTAAACTTATCTATGGCGAAGACGACGGCATGGAGTTCCTTTTCCGTTGTCGTATAATTAGCCTGTGCGGCCGTGAGCGTACGGGACGCGTAGTAGATAGGATGAAAATATTTATTAACGCGTTGGCCTAATACGGCCCCTACTGCTATATCACTCGCGTCGCACATAATCTCAAACGGAAGGGTCCAATCGGGCGCCACCAGAATGGGAGAATGGATAAGTTTATTTTTTATGGCATTGAATGCCTCTACGCACGCGTTATCAAAAATAAATGGAGATTCCTTCTCCAGGAGGTGGGTTAGCGGTTTTGTTATTTTGGAAAAGTTTTGAATAAACTGCCTATAGAAACCCGCGTGGCCAAGAAAACTACGGATTGATTTTATACTTGAGGGCGCGGGGAGCTTTTCAATTATTTCGACCTTGGCCTTGTCGACCTCCATCCCTCTTTCAGAAATTTTGTGGCCGAGAACTAAGCCTTCTCGAACCATAAAATTACACTTTTCCCAGTTTAAAACCAGGTTCGTGTCTTCGCATCGTTGGAGGACTCGATCTAAATTTTGGAGGCAGTTTTGGAAGGAGCTTCCAAAAACCGAGAAGTCATCCATAAAGACTTCCATAATATCCTCTACGAGCTCTCCAAAGATCGCCATCATACATCGTTGAAATGTAGCTGGCGCGTTGCAGAGGCCGAATGGCATCCTTCGGTACGCGAAGGTACCGAAGGGGCACGTAAAGGTTGTTTTCTCCTGGTCTTCGGGGGAGATAGGAATTTGTAAAAATCCCGATAGACCATCGAGAAAACAATAATAAGGATGACCCGATAGTCGCTCCAAAATTTGATCGATAAACGGTAACGGAAAGTGGTCTTTGCGGGTGGCATCATTTAATTTTCGGTAATCGATGCACACCCTCCAACCCATAACAGTACGAGTTGGAATTAATTCATTATGTTCATTTGCCACTACCATTATACCGCCCTTTTTAGGCACGACATGAATGGGACTAACCCACGTGCTGTCGGATATAGGGTAGATAATCCCCGCATCCATTAATTTTATTACTTCAGCCTTAACGACCTCCCGCATATTCGGGTTAAGTCGTCGCTGAGGCTGGATGGTTTTGCGGGAATTATCTTCTAAGAAGATTTTGTGCGTGCAAAAAGAGGGATTTATCCCCCTAATATCGGAAATCTGCCATGCTATTGCATGGCGATGCGTGGACAAAACTTTAACTAATTCGGAAGTTTCCGAATCAGATAAAGAAGACGAAATAATAACCGGGAGTTTTAAGTCCGCGGCGAGAAAAGCGTATCTTAAATGGTCGGGGAGTGGCTTAAGCTCCAAGACCGGGGGTTCTTCGTAAGATGTTGTTATTTTTAAACTTTTAGAATTAAAGGATTCGAAAGGCGTATCTGGCGGTAGCTCGTCCAAAGGGGCGAGGTCCGCCAAATCCGGTTCGTCTAAATTTAAAGCGAGTAATTCATAAAGCGAAGAACACTCATCCTCGAACGCGGATTCTAAGTGAAAGCAAGAATCATCGTTCGATAATGAATTTCGCATCGAGGGATTAATAAGAAGGGTAACTTCGTCGTCCCCTACCCGAAGGAGGAGGCGACCGTTACTCACATCAATTAATGCGCGGGAGGTCGCGAGGAAAGGGCGACCGAGGATAATTGGTACCTCGGCGTCCTCCTCAATGTCGAGGATGACGAAGTCTACCGGGAAGATAAACTTGTCAACCTTGACCAGAACGTCCTCCACTACCCCGATAGGATATTTTATCGAGCGATCCGCGAGTTGGATGCTCATTTTTGTTGGGGTGGGAACACCCAAATCTAGTTTTTTAAAGAGGGAGAAGGGCATCAAATTGATGCTCGCTCCCAGGTTCGCTAGGGCGTACTTTATTAATAAATTGCCGAATAGGCACGGGATGGAAAACCTTCCCGGGTCGTTTAGTTTCGGCGGCAATTTATTAAGTAGGACCGCTGAGCATTCCACATTTAAGGAAACACGCAAAATACCCTCGAGCTTCTTTTTATTAGAAAGGAGCTCCTTAAGGTATTTCGCATATTTCGGCATTTGTGAGAGTGCCTCGCAGAAGGGGATGTTAATTTGAATTTGTTTAAAAATTTGTAAAAACTTTTTGTAATGTTCGTCCTCCTTCTCTTTATTAAGTTTTGCTGGGTACGGAATTTGCGGGCTCGAGACGCCCGGCGCTAATTTTTTTTCCGTATCTAATAAAATAAATGACGAGGGTGCAGGGGTCGGAGGCGAACAGTTACCTGATGCTCAACCCGCAATGGGGAGTCGACCTCTTTGCCGCTGCGAAGGGTAATGGCGTGGGCATTTTCACGCGGGTTCTGCTCTGAGTCCCCCGATAGTGCTCCAAGTGGCCGCTCGGAGACCATTTTTGCAAGCTGGCCAACCTGCATTTCTAAATTTTTTAGCGATCCGGTTATATTTCGGATATTTGCGTCGTTGGAAGCCATGTATTTTGCAAAAATCTCCTCGAGCGGAGAAGGTTTTGGAGGAGGAGGCGCAAAACCCTGCTGAAATCCTTGGGGATATCCATGCGGAAATCCTTGCGGGATCGCAGGTGTAGGGCGTTGCGCATTATTTGGGTTACTCCAGGAGAAGTTCGGGTGGCTCCTCCAACCCGGGTTATAGTTATTACTATATGGGTTGAAGGGCGCCCGCACTTGATTGCCCACGTAATCCACCGATTCCTCGCATAAATTATTATTATTATTAATATTATTAAGATTATTATTATTAAGATTATTAAAATTATTATTATTATTATTATTAGGATTATTAGCCCAAGCGGGAGTGGAGGAGGAAGCAGTCATCTCCGCCACTTGCTTACTTAGCCGCTCTACCTGCGAGGCTAAGTGAGTAGTGGCATCCACTTCGAAAATACCAGCCGGTTTAGGAGGACGCAACCTTGGCACGTTCCATTGGTACGCGTTCATGGCCATTTCTTCGATCAGAGCTTGAGCGGCCTCCGGGGTTTTGTTGTTTAACGTTCCCCCGGCGGCTGCGTCGATCATCTGTCTAGTCGAGAAATTCAAGCCGTTATAGAACGTTTGTACCTGAAGCCAAGTTGGTAGCGCGTGATGAGGACACCTACGCAAATATTCTTTAAAACGTTCCCAAGTCTCGTAGAGAGACTCGGAATCGAATTGAATGAAGGATGCGATATCGGTGCGTAATTTAGCGGTTTTTGACGGAGGAAAATATTTAGTTAGAAAATTCTCCGTCAATTCGGCCCACGTGGTTATGGACCCTCTCGGAAGAGAAGTCAACCACGATTTCTCCTTTGTCCGCAGGGAAAAGGGAAATAAGCGCAAGCGAATGGCGTCATCGCTGACGCCATTAATCTTGAAGGTGTCGCAAATTTCTAAAAAATTATTAAGGTGTTGGTTTGGGTCCTCATCTGGCAAACCGTCGAACTGAATCGACTGTTGTACCATTTGGATTATACTGGATTTGATTTCGAAATTATTATTAGCTACCGCAGGGCGGGTAACGCTCGATCCTGTATCCTCTAAATTTGGCCTAGCATAATAGGCCATGGTCCGTTGTGGGGCCGCATTTAGATTAGGATCGCCCATCACGCCTATATGTATATCGCCGACGGATTCTTCGGGATCTATTTGTAGATTTTGATTATGACATCGGCGGCGCTCGTGAAGCGTGCGCTCGATTTCGGGATCAAAAGGTAATATTGGATTATCCGAAGATTCTCCTCGGGTCATACACTATTTTTTTTAATTAATTTTTTGAAGAGTTTTTTTTCTTTTATAGATTTTTTTTTTGATGTTTTTGTTTTAGAAATATTTTTACAAAGATGAAAAAGAAAGGAAAGAAAGTAAAAGAGAATAATATATTTTTTTTGGGTTTTTCTTTACTTAAGTAAAATATATAAATATATATTTTTTTTGGGTTTGATTTTTGTGGGGCTTTTATATGAAAATATATGTAGCTGTATTCGAAAATATATGTAAAAAAGGAAAATTGAAAAATATAAGTATATATTTTTTTTTTATTTTTCTTTACTTAGATAGTATATTTTTTTTAGTTTTTGGTTTTTTAGATAGAAAAAGAGATGAAATATAAGATAAAATTAATAGCGTTTCCTATTTCAAAATAACGACACAATTCCCCGGCAACGGCGCCAAAAACTTGATACGTTAAAATTATTTTTTTTAAGTGTGAAGCCTTGCTTTCTTCTTTTATTAGAATTCGGCGGCGTTTTCGAAGAGTCCCGCGAGTAATCCTACTTCGAAGAATTACCCGTTATCCTATCGAAAGATAGAAGTAACGGCCTTTTCCTCTTTCGAAATATCGAAGATTACTCTTTGGCCGCGTCGCCAAAAGCTAAGTAGAAAAGATTGAAAAAGGGCTTTATGTTGAAATTAAAATTGAAAGCTTTTTGAAAATATTGTTGCAACAATTTTTTGAGTAGTTGCAACAATTCTTTAAGAGCGTTTTAAAACTTCTTTTACCTTGAGCTAGTTGCAACAACCAAAGAGGTGTTGCAACAAATTTTTTAGTGTTTTTAAAAGAGAGTTTTTAAAAAGTGCTTTAGAGAGAAAGCTTTTGGGTTTATGTAATTATCCGGACTAAAATCAATAAAGGCAAGTGGACCTTATCGATAGTAGTATAGGATATTTCTTTTGAAATATCAAGGTCGTATTTTTCCAAGGTCGTATCGATTATTTCTACTTCTTAGGAACGCGCTATTATTTTATCGAAAAGAGTTTGAAATTGATTTTTATGATTTTATAGAAAAGCTAGTGACGAAAATGATAACTATCGCGGGTTTGGTGTGCGTTTAGCAAAAACCAAGGAAAGCGATGAAAAGAAAAAGAACGAAAACGTTAATTTAAAAAGTAGTTTTGCTTAGAATTTTTTAGGGTTTTATAAAACGATAATGATAACTACGGCGATAATAAGCGATTGAGCGGGTAGCGGAATTAAGCAAAAAGCAAATATATAAAAAGTACAAGACGCACTAATTGAAAACTCACGCACTCTACGGAATTAAAATGAAAGCTGTAAATTGCAGAAATTGAAGAAATGCGATCCCTACCCAAATAGGTAGAGGGGAAATAAATGCGTGAGCAAGTCCTATCCAAACGGATAGGCGGGAAATAAATGCGTGAGCAAGTCCTATCCAAACGGATAGGCGGGAAATAAATGCGTGAGCAAGTCCTATCCAAACGGATAGGCGGGAAATAAATGCGTGACGGAAATAGAAACTATTCGATTACAAAAAAGGCGCAAACTTTATACTCATACACACACCACTCTACGTTAATGAAATCTAATTAAAATAAAACAAATCTAAACTCATACACTCACACACACAACAATAATGAAACTAAGTTAAAAAGAAAAGAAAATCTACTCTCATACACACACACACTTACAAAAAAAGCAAAAAGAAAGTAAAAACACCAAATCAAAACAAAACAAAACAAAACTATTTAAACTCCTACACTCACACACACTAATATGAAATCATCTAAAAATTACAACAAAGCTAAAAATAAGAAAATTACACTCATACACACACACACCCAAATTAAAATGACAACTTAACAAAAATTACAAAATTACATAAAACCAAAAATAAAAAGAAAAAGAACAAAAAGAGAACACACACACTAAAACAAAGAGAGACAATAATTACAAGCTTAATTTATTTCCATCAAAAAAGGGGTTACAAAACTAGAGAGAGAAAGTGCAAAATTACAAAAATTACAAAACACCAAAAATCAGCAAAATGGAACAAAACCTTAAGAGAAGCTCCCAAAATTTTGAACCCTTGCACTCAGCTGAATCTGGCTATTTATAGAAAAAAAATTTGGATTACACGCCCTCGGACACGGGTGTGTCTGAGGGCGTGACACGGCTTGGGGTGCGAATAGCCAGAACAGCTGGATCCAGGCGGGCATCTGGAAGGCTTGACCGGCGACTTGGAAGTACACGGGCATGTTCTAAGGAACACGGGCGTGTTCGATGTCGGCAGTGTGCTGTCGGCTGCTGGGCGTGACGGGCGGCGTGTCCTTTGTTCTTCTGGAAGGAATTGAGGGTCACGGGCGTGTCTGAAATGTCACGGCCGTGACTTTGATTTTTTTGGATGAAATGCTTCAAGTGGCTGGAATCTGGGATGGATATCCAACACGGGCGTGACCAAGTGCACGGCCTCGGTCACGGGCGTGACCATGTACACGGCCTCGATCACGGGCGTGACCGAGGGCGTGACTTGATGTTTGAGCTGGAAAAAGAACAGAGAAAAGAAAATGTTAGGGATTAGTGAACACGCCCTTGGACACGGGCGTGACCAAGGGCGTGACTTAACAAAATTACAGAAACTTTACAAAATGAAAATAAAACTAAGTTAAAAACAAAAATAACAAAAACAAACATTTTATTCAATAATTTACATATATTATTTAGAAATCTAATTAAAATTATACTAAAAATCATATAGAAAAATGCGTATATTTACTATTCATCAAAGCAGCTGCCCATCTATTACATAAGCAGGATTTTGAAGAAGGCAGAGCTCAGATATCCGATTTTGGAGAAGCTGGCTTTCGCTCTGGTCATCTCGGCCAGGAAGCTCACATCGTACATCCAGGCCCATTCGATCCAGGTAGTGACTGACCATCCCCTTCGCAAAATCTTCGAAGGGGTAGAGCACTCGGGGAGGCTCGCGAAGTGGTCGGTGGAATTAAGCGAATTTGACATCACTTTCATCCCTCGGCTGTCGATGAAGGCTCAAGCTGTTGCGGATTTCATGGCAGATTACGTGATCAAAATGGAAGAGGAGCATGCCCCTCGTCACATACCCTGGAAGTTGCTGGTTGATGGAGCCTCGGGAAAGATCTCCTTGGGGGGAGGGGTGGTGTTGGAAAGCCCTCATGGGATGAAGATTGAACAAGCACTAGTAATACATTTCCCCGTCACCAACAACCAGGCGGAGTACGAGGCAGTGATCGTCGGCCTACGTCTGGCCCAGGAGTTGGGGTTTCATGATGTGGAAGTTCTCACGAACTCGATGGTGATAGTGAAAGTGGAGGTCAGATCTTAAGTTACTTTAGAGGGGGGTGAATAGAGTATTAAAACTTTTTGTTTAGTTTTATAGCAGAATTTAAAATACTGTTAAGTATATGTGTAATCAGTGAGAGTTAAAGATAAAGACTGAAACAGTAAAAGGAAAATCACACAGCACAAGCACAGAAGAATAAGCAAGCACAGAAGACATAAGGAGCTATAGTAGTTCCCCAATAAATCTGGGTACGTCTACTCTTCTACCACCCTTGGTCAGAATCCACTAGGAGGGTTGACCAGGTGCCCTAGCACCAAGGGGTTTTTGATAAGGTGTCCACACACCAATAAGCTTTTGATAAGGTGCTTAAAAACCACACAAGGATTTTTTGATAAGGCGTCTTGCCACCACTGGGTAAACTTTTGGAGGGAGAATTAACCCTGTACAAGATGAGATAAAGAGGTTTAGAGTGTTCTTCTCTGTCAATGATCTGAGAGAAGACAAGATGGTGTTGAAACTGAAAGCTCCCCCTGTCTGATGAAAGTTGATGACAGTTTGTGAACAGAGCTTTCTCTAACACAAGTCTTTTGTAGCAGATTATCTGGAAGAAATATATCTTCAGATTGTTGTTGCTCTTTGAAAGACTTTAACTTGCAGCAGTTCTGAGAGGTTGAGTGTTGTTCTCAGAATGATGAGGGTGCTGCCCTGAGTAAGAAGAAGACTGGGAAAAATGAATAATGTTCTATCCTTCTTCTTCTTTCTCTGATCCTACTCTTTGTTCTTCTTGTTCTGTAATAACAGAGAGACTGAGAGGGATTATTGAATGTATCTCTGTGCACTGTCTAAAGGAGAAAATCGACTACAGTATCTTTTCTTCTCTGATGACTTGTATATTTTTCAAATTCAAATCATCTGCTTTTAAGGAATATATTATTATGACTTAAATCCTTCTTGGAACTGTGCAGCCACCCAAAGCAGTTTTGGCAGGTCCTTTCAATTCCTTTTGTCGTGAAAGATGCCTTGGCATTAAATGTCAACGGCTATTCTTTTTCTTGGAATAGAAAGAATATAAGGATATAATAAATAAGAAAGATATCCTTACATAGCTGACTGAATACGTCCAAAAAGAAATAAATATATCCGTTATTCTGTCGATTTGTGTTCAGAGAACTGATATCCAACTGAAAATATTAATCTGAGCTTCAAAAGGGAATTTGTCGAGCGCTGGCTGGAATTCGTCGAGCGCTGCTAGCCATTTGTCGAGCGTTGTTCAGAAAATGCCGAGTGCTGGAACTGGCTATAATTATTCTTCAGTCTGCTGAAAACAATTCGTCGGACGAAGCTGGTCATTCGTCGAATGCCACTCGCCATTTGTCGAGCTTGAATTTTCCTAAGTTCTGACTAATCTAATCAGCCTAAAAACTTGACCCTAAGACTATGCAATGGGGTCAATACAGATCCTAATCAACATATAGTGATCCTAGCCCAAATCAGTAATAGGGTTGTTCCAACAATCTCCCCCTATTTGGGTTAGGATACTATTTGACAATTTATCAAATAAATACAATAGAAAACATAAACAGCAGAGCATAAAATGTATGTATCTGACAGAATGAAAAATTCATTTCAGCAGATTGAATAAAACTAGTGCTCTTAGTTCATTACAATCAAAAAGTTTAATCAATAACAAAAATAACTAAATCTGAACCTCTTTTATTTCTTTGCTGATGGAGGTTTGAAGATTATTTGCCTGTTTGGATCTTGAGATTTCTTCTTGCTTAGGTAGAGATCTTGAGCTCCCAGTATAGTTTGAGATTTGACATGGGGGAGAAAAGCTTCTGGGTGCTTTTCAAGATATTCTTCAGCATTGAATAATTCTTTGGAGTGGTACTTGTCAAGTTCTTTCCTTTTGTAATCAGATATGGTAGAAATGTCTGAGAAATCTTTACCTTCTGATTTTGCTTTGTTGATCTTGGCATAAGCAATAGTTTCCTTGAGTCTTACCATTTGAAATAATCTTTCTTCTTCAGGGTCTGGAGTATAATAAATATATTCTGAATTATCTACTTGATCTTGAAGATCACTTTGAGGATTTCTGATCTTGTGGAAAGATCCATCAAAAATATGAAGTTTGTATTCTGAAGATATTTGAGGTGAAATAATGACTTGACTTTCTTGAGAAACAACTGCTGATTTCTTAGAAGGAGGAGCACTGGCTGATCCAGAGGCTTGAGAACCACTAGAACTACTAGGTCTTCCTGATTGTTGAGAGCTGGGCTTCTGGGAGAAGGATGATGGTGCTGTTGAACCTGCTGCTGGAGGAGGAGGAGGAGGATGGTTATATTTGACAGGTTTGTTAGAATAGTAACCAGTTTTCCTCATCTTCTTCCTTCTTTTGTTCTTATTCCTTGAGAATTTCATCCAATGAGGTGTACTTTTGTCAAGAGTAATATTATGAAGAACATAATATGGAATATCATTCTCAGGATTTGGAGGCTTGGGAACAGCCTTTGACTTAGCTTTTCTTTTCTTTCTTTTCCTTGATAATGTGTCATCAGAATCACTATTATCATCATCATCTTCTTCTTCAGAGTCAGAAGAAGAAATTGGCTTATTATATAAATCATCAATTGTTTTGATTACTTCAAGAGCTTTTAATCTTTCTTCTTCAGCTTTGTCAAACTCTGCATCTATCTCTTTCCCGATTTCATCAAAACTCGGCATTGGTTCTTCATTCCATAAAAGAATTGGAGGTGAGGAAACAATTCTTGAAGCTGTTTCATCTGATGAAGTATCATCTGATGGAGTAGGGGGGTCTTCTATATCATCTAGAAATTCTGCAAGATCATCCTCGTAGTCTACAGAAGTGTCCTTCATCTAAATATCTTGATCAGAGATTGAAGGAATAGAAGAGATGAAACTTTTAATGATGTCAGAATGAGTCTTCTGAGGAAGGCATATCAGAGCCTTTGATAAATCCTCTATGTATACTTTTGGTGACACCCTTGATGTATATTTAGTATCAAATTTTGATAATAAGCTATGCAGATCAGAAGAGGGATGAATGCAGATACAAATATTATTTATTTCTTCTATAACTTGTATATCTGATACTATACAAGAATCAACCATACATGTATCATAAACTATAATTGAATCTTCTTTACTTTGTACTATCTCAGAATTATCTAATTCAAAAACTGTAACTTCTGCTACTTCTGGAGCAACTTCTTCTTCTGGAGCTTCTTCACAGGACATCTCCCCCAGCCTAGCTTCAGGGACACCTGAATCTAGGCCCCTAGAAGAAGGGACAGCAATAGAGGAAGGAAGGGAAGAAAGCTTAGCATATAAGGTAGAAATAGCTTGGAGGACTGGAGCAAATTTTGCAACCAGGAGTTGGTTTATTTTAGGAAGAATGTGATCAAAAACTTGATCAGCAATAGAGGTGAGGTTGAGAGATAGATAATCTAATGGAAGTGATGTAGATGGTTGTGAAGTGGATGGGGTGAAAGATGGTAGAAGAATATTTCTGACAGTTTCAGAATGTGTGGAAATGCTATCTGGATGGTTTGAACTTGAGGGATTAATTGGTGACTGATGTTCATCATGTATTGGAGATGGAGGTAGAATAGGTGATTGAGGTAGAGTTGAGGAATTGAGATTAGTGTTGATAGGAGATGGAGGAGGGGAAGGCAGTGGTTCTAGAGATAGAGGGGAAATATCATTGATAGGTGGTATATCAGTTGAAAGAGGTGGTGGAGAGTTTGGAGGTAGAAATTGTTCAGGAGACTGTTGAGCAGGTGGAGATGGGATATGAGAAGGAGAAGGAACTGAGGGAGGAACTTCTGGAAGGGTAGAGGGAGTGACTTGGTCAGTCCTTGTGTCCTCAGATGTTTTCCTTTTCCTAGAAGCATCAGCTCTTGTATTCTTCTTGGGGATTACCCTATCCCACTTAGCAAAGAGTGCTGAGGTCAGCCTCTTGCTGGCATTTATAGTCACCTTGGGTGATACCAGAAGGTCTGGATGCCTTTCCTGCAGGAAAATACCTATAACTCTTCCAAAACTGACACTATCTTTAGAATTTTTCTTTTTAATCAATTCAAAGAGAATTAATCCCCAGTTAATTTTCTTCTTCTCCATCAAGGCCACCATCAACAGAAATTGGTGCCTGTTGATATAGTCATGCCCAGAAGTCTTGCCCAGCAAGACTTTTCCAACAATGTCAGCTAAGAACTTGTAGTCCTGAGACAAGTTCTTTTTCAGTAAGTGATTAGGGTTTCCAGTTAAGTGACCCATTTTGACTAAAGCTTCATCAAATTGTTCTGAGCTTATGTCTAAGTCATCATCACCATTCTCAAAACCAAAAATTTTAGTAAGAATGGTGGGAGAGAGAGAAACTTGATGACCTGAGATGGTGCCAGACATCTTCTCATCCTCTGTCTGAACAGTATGAACCCATTCCTTAATCTCTGCAACTGGTATTTTCTGCCTGGTGCTCAAAAACTTCTTTAGATGTTGTGCTTCCAGTAGTTGAAGAACATCCTTGAAGATTTGGTCAGATTTTGTAAAAGAATCTATGTCGATATCAAAACCTGCGTCAAACTTCATTGAGTGCAGAGAGGCCTGAGAAATCGCCATTGTTCCTGCAAAGAAAATGAAGATCAAGTGCAGAGGGGAACTGGAGGGAAAAGACGATTTCTGTAGGCGCAAACTTAGAAAGAGATAAAATAAAGCTTATATAGCAAGATCGAAGAATGAGGGCGCATTCGTAAACCGCTGTTCGACAAAACCTAATAAAATTAGAAGTCGAAAAGGCTTTATATCTTCGTCAAACTGCGTACGAAAACACCTTTTTGTCGACCACCATTCGACAAATGAAACTGTCTTTATCGATTCTGAGGTTAACAGGTTTTGTCGACTACTGTTCGACAAATGGTTCAAATTCGTCGTTCTTCGTTCGACGAATTTATGGGATAAATAGAAATTTTAAATTTTTTTTAACAGATTGAGTCTCCATATCATTCATAGTTGATTTATAAAGAAGATGTGCTTCTTTTCATCCAAGGGCTTGGTGAAAATGTCAGCTCTTTGCAAATCAATAGAAATGAATTGTAGGCAAATTTTATTTTTATCCACATTATCCCTAAGGAAGTGGTGCCTAATTTCTGTGTTTAGTCCTACTATGGAGAACTGGATTTTGTACTATAGATATTGCACTAGTGTTGTCACAAAATATAATTGAATTATTTAAGTTGACACCATAGTCTAGGAGCTGATTTTGTATCCACAATATCTATGAGCAGCAACTGCCCGCAGCTATGTATTCAGCTTCAGCTGTTGATGTAGACACAGATGTTTGTTTCTTACAAAACCAAGATACAAGCCTATCACCAAGAAACTGACAAGTTCCTGATGTGCTCTTCCTGTCTACTCTGCATCCAGCATAATCTGAATCTGAGAATCCAGTTAGTTCAAATTCAGATGTTGTTGGATACCAAAGTCCTAGATTAGGGCAACCCTTTATATATCTTAAAATTCTTTTTAGTAAAATAAGATGAGATTCTTTAGGGTTAACTTGAAACCTATCACAAATACATGTGGCAAACATTATATCTGGCCTACTAGCTGTTAAATAGAGTAGAGAGCCAACAATTGCCCTATACACTTTCTAATCAACAGATTTCCCTGATTCATCAGTGTCTACAACAGCATTAGAGGCCATGGGTGTTTTCATGGTAGAGGAATCAGACATTCCAAATCTTTTCACTAATTCCATAGCATACTTAGATTGGGAAATGAAGATTCCTTATGGGGTTTGCTTCACTTGAAGACCAAGGAAGTATGATAATTCACCCATGCTACTCATTTCAAATTTAGATTGCATTAGTTTAGAAAACTTCTTGCATAAATTTGAATCTGCAGAGCCAAAGATAATATCATCTACATATATTTGAACTAGTAAGGTTTGATTTTTATGTATCCTGAAAAATAATGTTTTATCTACTATGCCCCTACAAAAATTATTTTCCAAAAGAAAATTAGCTAAAGTCTCATACCATGCTCTAGGAGCTTGTTTGAGACCATAAAGAGCTTTATTAAGCTTAAATACATAGGAGGAATGAGTTGGAGAGATGAAACCTGGTGGTTGTTCTACATAGACTTCTTCTTTGATGTCTCCATTTAGAAATGCACTCTTCACATCCATTTGATATACTTTGAACTTTTTATATGCAGCAAATGCAAGGAAGATTCTGATCGCTTCTAACCTTGCAACTGGTGCAAAAGTTTTATCATAGTCTATTCCTTCTTCCTGTGAGTACCCTTGAGCTACTAGCCTAGCTTTGTTTCTCACAATATTGCCTTGATCATCAAGTTTGTTCTAGAAGACCCACTTGGTGTCAATAACAGGATGGCCTTTTGGTCTTGGAACCAAATCCCAAACCTTGTTCCTTTCAAACTGGTTGAGTTCCCTTGCATTGCAAGGATTCAGTTTGGATCTTGTTCTGCATCTTTTATGGTTTGACGTTCAACTTGTGATAGGAATAAGTATGCATCTGATTTTGGTGTAGTTGATGCCTTGTTTGAACACCTGCTGTGATATCACCAATTACTTGTGAAATTGGATGATCTCTAACTGTGATGTGGTCAACATTTAGAGTTGGTTCAGCAGCAGTATCCATTTGGGGAATTTGTTCAGTTGTTGTGTCCTGTGGAGGATGTTCTGCTGTTACTTGATTTAGGTTAACAGCAAGATCTGGATGATCTTCTTCTTCACTATCTTCAAGAATTTGAGGTGATGGATGCAGTGAATCTTCTGTCTGTAGATTTAATCCATCAAGCTCTTCACATAGAGCTGGTACCTGTAGATTGTTTTTGGTAGAAGAATTATTCTCCTTTAAAACATGTTAGTTTCATCAAAGGAAACATGCATAGACTCTTCTATTTTAAGAGAAAATTTATTAAATACCCTATATGCTTTGCTAACTAATGAATATCCTAAGAAGATTCCTTCTTCAGATTTTGGTTCAAATTTTCTAAGGTACTTTTTATCATTGTTATGAACAAAACATCTACAACCAAAAGTTCTAAAATAATCAAATCTAGGTTTCTTCCCTTTAAGTAATTCATAGGGAGTTTTACCCTTAAGTTTGTGTATCAAACTTCTATTCAGAACATAATTTGCTGTGCTGACAGCCTCTGCCCAAAAAGATAGGGGCAAGTTAGCATCTGCAAGCAATGTTCTTGCTGATTCAATTAGAGTTATATTTTTCCTTTCAACTACCCCGTTTTGTTGAGGAGTTCTAGGAGCTGAGAAGCAATGCCTGATACCTTCCATCTCACAGAATTCTTGCATGAGAAGAGACTCAAACTCAGTGCCATGATCACTTCTGATCAATGCAACTACAGTAGAGTACTCAATATGTATGCTCTTAAGAAAATCTGTAAGAACTTTAAAGTTATTTGACTTTTCTCTCAAAAAGAACACCCAAGTGAATCTGGAGAAGTCATCTACAATAACTAGAGTGTAAGACTCCCCCACCCCCTAAACTCTTTATTGCTATAGGTCCAAAAAGGTCCATATGTAGCAAATACAAGATTCTAGGTGAATCACTTTTAGATAATGATTTAAAGCTGTTTTTGGTTTGCTTGCCGCCCTACAAAGACCTTCTTTCTTATATGATCCTGATGGTAAGCCTCTAACAAGATTATCCTTAGCTAGTTTAGCAATGGTCCTAAGGTTTACATGTCCTAATCTTTTATGCCATAATTCACTAGGTTTGCTTAGCTCATTAAATAAACAAATTTCTGATTTGGATGAGTTGAAATTTACTAAATATATATTTCCTTGCCTAATACCTGATAGAACAATAACATTATCAGAGGATTTAATAATGCATTCTGATTTATTAAATGTTACCTGATAACCTTCATCACATAACTGACTTATGCTGATGAGGTTATGCTTCAGACCCTTGACATAGGTTACTTCCTTGAATGTCACTGTTCCAACTTTAATTTGACCGTAGCCTTTGGTTTGTCCACAGTTGGAGTCTCCAAAGATCACCTTGGGTCCAAGCTTTGCCTTGTAGTTGTTCAGGTTGGCCTTGATTCCTGTCATGTGCTTTGAGCAGCCACTATCCAAGTACCATTTTTGATTTAATCTTGGATAGCTGTGTACCTGCAAATACAAAAACATAAACTAGTTGTTTTTAACCCAGACTACTTTGGGTCCTTTTATGTTACCACAAAATTCAGAGATAAATGACATTTCAGGCTGATCCTTATAGCCTTGTGGATGATATCTCCTTGGAGGTATAGTCCACTCAGTAAAAGGATTTTTAGTATATTTATGATTAGAATTCTTAGAGTTTTCTTTATAATGTCTGTTCGACAAATTTGGGTAAATTTGTCGACCGTCGTTCGACGAATGTGCATGTTTTTTCGAGCGCCGCCCATATTATAATTATACTGAAAATCTGTTCTCAATTTTTGTCGATCCCCATTCGACAGATTTGAATCTCTTTCTCGAGCTTCGTTCGACGAATTCTTCTGAATTCTCTTATCCTTAACAGACTTGCTTGAAATATCTTTATTTCTTTCTGCAGCCTCTTTGCTTTTAGCAGAAATGAATTTTATGGGTGTGGAGAGGATGTTTCTCTTAATCAAAGATGGCTCACTTGATGAAGCACCCAAGCCCAGTTTGATATTGTTAAATCTAGCATTGACAGTGCTTGTGATGTCCATCAGTTTGATGCTTCTCCAATTGAGAGATTCTCCAAATTGCTTGGCTTCAGACAACTTATTCTCAATGAGAATAATGTGTTCTTTGGAAGCAGCCAACTCTTTCTTAAGACTTGCATTCTCTTCACTTATATTATTCATCTCAACTAACTTATTTCTGAGAGAGATTACTTCTTTCTCAGATTTTATTAAGTCTTGGCAAAGAATTTTGAAATCATCTTTGAATTCAATAGAAGTAAAATCAAAGTTAGATAATACCTGATCAGTATCATCTTCTGTTTCTGATTCTGATTTCTCTTCATCAGAATTGTTGGTTGAGGCATTGATTGCCATCATGCAGGAATTTTTTTCTTCTTCATCATCACTGGAGCTGGATGATGATGCAGATTGTGACTCACTGTCTGAGTCATAAATAGCCATCAGACATTGGTCATTGTCTTTTGTTTCCTCTTCATCAGATAAGCATGATGAAGACTCTGACTCAGACTCTGTATCACTCCAGGATTTTGCTACAAATCCTCTTCCCTTCTTTTTGTGAGAGTGGGAGGAAGATTTGCTAGAGCTCTTCTTTTCTTCCTTTTCTCTTCTCTTGTCCTTCTTGTCCTTTTTGTTCTAATTATCTGGACAGTCACGAGCAATGTGTCCTGGTTTCCTGCAACCAAAACATATAATTTCATTAGAGTGATTTTTGTCATACCTTGGCTTGTCATGGCTTCTGGATAACTTTTTCCTGATGTCTTTCTTAGCCATCTTGTAGAATCTTTTGGCAAACATATTCATAAACTCCTCATTGTCAGGAGCTTTTCCTTCATCTTCTGCAGACTTGAAGGCTATGCTTCTTTCCTTCTTGGGTGCTGGAAATGAAGTAGATTCTTCAGCTTCCCTAGCTTTGATAAGCTGCTCATAAGACTTGAGCTTGCCCAACAAAGCTTCAGTGGTGATCTCATTGAGACTTCTGGCTTCCTTGATTGGCCAGATTCTGGAGTCCCATGTGCTGGGGAAGCACATAAGAATTTTGTCATTGATCTCTGTGAGTGAGATCACTTTGTCTAGAGACTTCAGCTCATTTATTATGAGGCTGAGCCTATTGTACATATCAGCAACACTTTCTGATTCTCCCTTCTTGAAGTTCTCATATTGAGAAATCAGATGAGATCTTCTATCTTTTCTTTCATCTGCCGAGCCTGCCACCATGTTGTTGAGAGATTCCCAAATTTCTCTTGCTGAGGTGCACTCAACAACCTTCTGGAATATGTCATCTGACATAGTTAGGGCCAGAATGTTCATGGCCTTTGCATCTGCATTTCTTTGTTTCTTCTGAGCATCAGTCCACTCAGGAGGTGGAACAGCAGTATTATCTGTTGCTGCACCAGTACTTGTTGATGTTGTGGTAACTGGAGGTCCTATCAAAATGACATTGAAAATTTCTTCATCAATGGAGTTCATATACAGCCTAATCCTTGCTTTCCATAGTGCAAACTTATTGAGATTGCACATAGGAGGTCTTGTGCTGGAATACTCCTTGTTTTGTGCCATGAGTTTTAAATAAGATAAAAATAAAGAGAAGGAAACTCTGAGGAAATTTAAGATCTGGTTGATCTTTGTGATTCAGGTGTTAGCCTGTAAAGAATCAACTACCCTCTGATACCAATTGAAAGTGGAGGTCAGATCTTAAGTTACTCTAGAGGGGGGGTGAATAGAGTATTAAAACTTTTTGTTTAGTTTTATAGCGGAATTTAAAATACTGTTAAGTATATGTGTAATCAGTGAGAGTTAAAGATAAAGACTGAAACAGTAAAAGGAAAATCACACAGCACAAGCACAGAAGAATAAGCAAGCACAGAAGACACAAGGAGCTATAGTAGTTCCCCAATAAATATGGGTACGTCTACTCTTCTACCACCCTTGGTAGGAATCCACTAGGAGGGTTGATCAGGTGCCCTAGCACCAAGGGGTTTTTGATAAGGTGTCCACACACCAATAAGCTTTTGATAAGGTGCTTAATAACCACACAAGGATTTTTTGATAAGGTGTCTTGCCACCACTGGGTAAACTTTTGGAGGGAGAATTAACCCTGTACAAGATGAGATAAAGAGGTTTAGAGTGTTCTTCTCTGTCAATGATCTGAGAGAAGACAAGATGGTGTTGAAACTGAAAGCTCCCCCTGTCTAATGAAAGTTGATGACAGTTTGTGAACAGAGCTTTCTCTAACACAAGTCTTTTGTAGCAGATTATCTGGAAGAAATGAATCTTCAGATTGTTGTTGCTCTTTGAAAGACTTTAACTTGCAGCAGTTCTGAGAGGTTGAGTGTTGTTCTCAGAATGATGAGGGTGCTGCCCTGAGTAAGAAGAAGACTGGGAAAAATGAATAATGTTCTATCCTTCTTCTTCTTTCTCTGATCCTACTCTTTGTTCTTCTTGTTCTGTAATAACAGAGAGACTGGGAGGGATTATTGAATGTATCTCTGTGCACTGTCTAAAGAAGAAAATCGACTACAGTATCTTTTCTTCTCTGATGACTTGTATATTTTTCAAATTCAAATCATCTGCTTTTAAGGAATATATTATTCTGACTTAAATCCTTCTTGGAACTGTGCGGCCACCCAAAGCAGTTTTGGCAGGTCCTTTCAATTCCTTTTGTCGTGAAAGATGCCTTGGCATTAAATGTCAATGGCTATTCTTTTTCTTGGAATAGAAAGAATATAAGGATATAATAAATAAGAAAGATATCCTTACATAGCTGACTGAATACAACCAAAAAGAAATAAATATATCCGTTATTCTGTCGATTTGTGTTCAGAGAACTGATATCCAACTGAAAATATTAATCTGAGCTTAGAAGGGAATTTGTCGAGCGCTGGCTGAAATTCGTCGAGCGCTGCTAGCCATTTGTCGAGAGCTGTTCAGAAAATGTCGAGTGCTGGAACTGGCTATAATTATTCTTCAGTCTGCTGAAAACAATTCGTCGGACGAAGCTGGTCATTCGTCGAACGCCACTCGCCATTTGTCGAGCTTGAATTTTCCTAAGTTCTGACTAATCTAATCAGCCTAAAAACTTGACCCTAAGACTATACAATGGGGTCAATACAGATCCTAATCAACATATAGTGATCCTAGCCCAAATCAGTAATAGGGTTGTTCCAACAACTGCACTAAAAGCCATGACTGTTGGAGAATTTCAGGAATTATCAGCGCCCCCCGGTCTCGAACCCGCAACCCGCTTTGATACCAATTGAGAGGACCCAGCGCAACCAACTGCACCAAAAGCCATGACTGTTGGTGAAGGCACAACTTGATCTTAATATCAACGGAAAGGCGATACGGGTCAAGTGAAGGAACGCTGGACCCAACAGATAGCCTCGCAAATCAAGGGTGAGTTCGAAGCAAGGGAGCCCACGCTCATGAAGTATCTAGCCAAAGTAAGGGATCTCATCAGAGCATTCAAGACCTTCTCCATCAAACACGTACCAAGAGGAGAGAGTGCTCCCGCAGATCGGCTGGCCAAGTCTGGCCCTCGGGCTGGAGGGAACTTGACAAATCTGTTCCGCCCTTTGATTGAGGAGAGGGAGCTCATGGACATAGATTAGCACCCCTCATGGAAGGACCCTTTCGTGACTTTCCTGACAACGGGTAAATTTCCTGAAGAGGTTCCGGATCAAAGCCGCTTTCGATACAAGTCCGCCTACTACGTACTCCATGAAGGGGACTTGTATCGGAAGACCCTCTCAGGACTCTTGGCGCGATGCATTTTTGAGGCAGAAGTCCCAAGGATCCTGGAGGAGATTCATTCCGGCGAATGCGGTTGTCATTTGGGGAGCAGGACATTGGAAGCAAGGGTGGTGAGACAGGGTACTTCTGGCCGACCCTGAGCAAGGTTGCGGCGGAGTTCGCCAAGAAGTGTTGGAAGAGCCAGCTGTTTTCACCGCTTCAACTTTTGCCGGCTCAGAGGCTAAGGAGCATCACGGCACCATGGCCTTTCGCCATATGGGGAATGGATCTGGTAGGGCCTTTCCCTCAAGCCAGTGGGTGATAGTGCATTATTTATAGTTATTTTTATATAGTATTTTAGTAGTAATTAATTAGTTTTTATATAATTTTAATTTAATATATATCTAATTTGCTTTGTTTTATATTTTCAGGGACTTTGGGGCTGCTAATAGCAATTTCAAGCACATAGCCGTGTTCAGGGGAAATTCTGGAGCATTTCTGCAAAAACCCTCAATACACGCCCCAGGTCACGGGCGTGACCTAGGGGCGTGACCATGGCCACGACCGTGTATCGCTTTCAGCTCACAGAACTCGCTGCCACGTCGGATTAAAGTTACACGCCCCAGGTCACGGGCGTGACCGGGGGCGTGACCTTCAAGTCACGGGCGTGACTCGCCCAACAAGCATTCAATTCAAGCAGTTTCTGCCGCCGAGTCGTTCCAGCTTACACGCCCTTGGTCACGGGCGTGACCGAGGCCGTGCCCTCTCCCTCAACTGCCAAATTAACTCCAGATCGCGCCGTTTCCCGCCGTTTCCTGACTCGGTCAAGACACGCCCTAGGTCACGGGCGTGACCTAGGCCGTGACCCGTCGAGATGATCAATTTTGGCGGTTTTTCTTCCCCAACGTTCCCGGGCTTTCAAGACGCAATTACGCAGCTTACACGCCCTTGGTCACGGGCGTGACCAAGGGCGTGACTCAGCAATTTTCTGCCTATAAAAGCCAGCTGCTGCCAAAGTGATGGGCATCCAGGCCATGCTTAGTTTGGATCGTTTCTAGTATAGTTTTTCTGCATTTTTCTTAGTGTAACTTTATTTTATGTCTTGTCTTTTTTAATTCCTAGCTTAGATCTACTTTACATGCAATTGTACTTTTCTTTACTTAGAAATAAAAATAACTTTCTTCTCAATTATGTTTTGATTTTCATAGTATTTGGTCGGATGAATTCTTAAGCTTTTATCTTTTCAAAATCTCTTATTCATAGTTTAGTTTGGAAAACTAAGATTTACCGTTGATTTGCAATTTTTGGTTTCATATTTCTAGGGTATGATAATCAAGTTTGATCCGTATTTTAGTGTATCGAGAGATCCGTAAATACGGGTAGATCGCTCATCGGTAAAAAGAGTTGTATGCATTCCTCGAGAGAGGGTGACGCAAATCTTCCGGATTGGAGTCAAATCCAATAGTGGGGCTCACCGCATAAAGCAAGCTTAGGGGTTTCGACTGGCCGAGGGGTCTTAATCGATCAACCTAAGGTTAGGTGGTAGTTCTCTCGAGAGAGGTTCTATCATATTTTGGGAACCTCCACGGTCAAGTTTGTCTAAATCGATTTCTTTTGAATTCTAGATTTACAAAACATTTCACTTAAGAATGATTCCCGATCAAATGTTTCTTTTCTTCTAATTATTTTCAAAACTCTATTTTACTGCCGATAAAATAATAATAATTTGCGTGAGTAGAAGTAATCAACAGACCCGTGGAATACGACACTTGATATTTATTTGTTTTGAATATCCTATGCTATGAATGATAGGTGCTCTTGCCTATAGTTCGCAGAATTTGGAGAATATTATTTACATCTTAAATTTTAGCTATCAAGTTTTTGGCGCCGTTGCCGGGGAGTACTTTTTTGTTGATATTTTGAAAGCGTGAATTTTATTAATTTTATCATTCTCTTTCTCCACCCCCATTTCTCTTTTTGCTTTTTCTTTTAAAATTCACTTCTATTAGGTAACGGTTGTTTAATTTTCTTTTTAAAAAAAAAATGATGTTATCGCAGTTGGCCGCAAAAGTTGCCGAGCTTCAAAATAAAGTTGATCTTTTGGAAGCCGCGCGAATGCGCCAAATTATTTGTCATTTTTGTGGGCATCATCATTCTAGTGAGGAATGCTATTTTTCATTTCAAAAATTTTCTCATGAACATCAAATTAATTTTTCTACTGAAAATTATAATTTTTATAATGAAAATAATAATTTTTATGATGAAAATAATTTTTCTTTAAATAATGATTTGAATGAATTTCCTTCTTACTCTGATGTTGATTATTCATGGTGGCAAGGTCACCCGGATAGTTTTCAGTGCGAAAATGGAAATTCCTTCAATTATGATTTGCATTCCTCGCCTTTTCCACAAATTTGTTCTTCTTCTGATCTTGAAATTTTTCCGAATGTTATTTCTCTCACTTTAAATGTTTATTCTCAAGATCAAGAAGAACAATTGTACCAAGAATTTCGCAAAGTCATGGAGACACCGGACGAATTAGCAAATGAAAATTTTTCTTCTTCTCCTTCGCCCGCCCTTTCTTCTCATTCTCATGAAATTATAATTCATGAAGAAATTGTGTCTCATGAATTTTCTCCCCTTTGTATTGATTTTTCTGATAATTCTTTTATTTTTGAAAATGAACAACCGGAGCTTAATCATGTATTTTCGCAAGAAACTCCTCCTTGTGAAAAATTTTCTGACTCGCTAAATCCTGATTCTTTTTATACTAACGATTTTCATGTAGAGGATGAGCCGTTGCAACCAAACGTCTTCACCGATTCATTTGCCGCTCATCTCCAACAATCCAAATTACCTAAGGTATGTATAGGTAATTTGGATTCGCAATTTCACGCTAACGGACAACGGAAGAGTCAAGAGTATAGCGGAGGAGTCGCCGGGCAACGGATTTCGGCATGCTCACCTGAGCGTGAATTAAGGGAGTTGCCTGTGCATTTTCAATTTTATTTTCCTTTTTCCTAATAATAACCGTCTAGCTTAAAGACGGGAAAAAGAAAGCGCTCTTGGGAGGCACCCCTTGCTTATCTTTATTTTTCTTGCCCTTTACTTTTTCCGCATTTTATTTTCTTTTCCCTCCTACTTGGCTTATAAACATTGGGGACAATGTTTATTTTTAAGTATGGGGGTGTATTCTCCTATATTCAGTTTTTATTAAAAATCCAAAAAAAATTAGAAAATCTTTTTCAAAACTCACAAAAAAAATTGATTTTTTTTATTCTTTATTTTCAATTTTGTTATAAAAATTTACAAAATTCAAAAAAATGTTTTCATTTAAAAAACTATTTTAATTTCCAATAAAATAAATTTTGTAATATTAAATTTCTCCAAACTTCATTTATGCAAAATTGATTTTAATTATGAGTTTTCTTTATAGGCTTTTTAAAGAGTTTTCTTTTTATGTAGTTTTAATCTTATATTTCTCTTCAAAATATGTTAGATTTAATTTTTAGATGAATTTGATTTAATGAGTTTTTCATTATCTTGATTTGCTTAGAATATTTCTTAGTTTTACTTTCTCTCTTTAAAATATCATAATTCAATTTTGTAGTAATTGTGTTAAATATCTCTAGATTTTATTTATATTAACTTGAACTCATAGTTTCTTGTAGATTGCTCAAATTATTTTCTATGCTCTTAAAATGTTTCTTTGGAATTTGTTTAGCCTTTAAACCCTAGCCCTTTCCCTACCTTTTTGTTAAACCCATTGTTTGGCATAAAAAAATTTTGAAAAGATCATATGTCATGGGATGAGAGGATAAAATTCATCATTCCTAAACATATGCACTCAAATCAGTAAAAGATTATATGGCATGGAGTTGAGAGGATAAAATTCATCACTCCTAAACATATACATTTGGGATATAAAAAGAAGAAGAAATAAAAAAAAAAGATGGAAATGAGAGGATAAAATTCATCATTTCCCATATACAAAGTAACTTCTTCAATGCCAATTTTACCCCATTTAGCCAAGTTCACTTGTTTATCCAAGATATTATTGAGAGAGCATAGTTAATATTTTGTAGTTTTCTAAAAGTTTCTCATGATTGTAAAGTTCTTATAATTTTAATCTTGGAATATTTTGCTTAATTCAATGCAATTTTGTTTATGAAGATTTAGTTAGAGAATTTCAAAACTAAAATTTATTCTACTCATTTCAATTTATGAATTATTAATTATTTCTTATAAATCTGAATTTTAATTTCTTAACTTATTTTGACATGAGTTTTATGAGATTTGAAGTGCATAATTTGAAGTAAATCTTTTTGGAAATGTCCTATAAATTCTTCTCATACTTATAAATTAGTTTTTGCTCTGGAATAGCAAAAGCTTAAGTATGGGGGTATTAACTTGTATTCTCCTATATTCAGTTTTTATTAAAAATCCAAAAAAAATTAGAAAATCTTTTTCAAAACTCACAAAAAAAATTGATTTTTTTTATTCTTTATTTTCAATTTTGTTATAAAAATTTACAAAATTCAAAAAAATGTTTTCATTTAAAAAACTATTTTAATTTCCAATAAAATAAATTTTGTAATATTAAATTTCTCCAAACTTCATTTATGCAAAATTGATTTTAATTATGAGTTTTCTTTATAGGCTTTTTAAAGAGTTTTCTTTTTATGTAGTTTTAATCTTATATTTCTCTTCAAAATATGTTAGATTTAATTTTTAGATGAATTTGATTTAATGAGTTTTTCATTATCTTGATTTGCTTAGAATATTTCTTAGTTTTACTTTCTCTCTTTAAAATATCATAATTCAATTTTGTAGTAATTGTGTTAAATATCTCTAGATTTTATTTATATTAACTTGAACTCATAGTTTCTTGTAGATTGCTCAAATTATTTTCTATGCTCTTAAAATGTTTCTTTGGAATTTGTTTAGCCTTTAAACCCTAGCCCTTTCCCTACCTTTTTGTTAAACCCATTGTTTGGCATAAAAAATTTTTGAAAAGATCATATGTCATGGGATGAGAGGATAAAATTCATCATTCCTAAACATATGCACTCAAATCAGTAAAAGATTATATGGCATGGAGTTGAGAGGATAAAATTCATCACTCCTAAACATATACATTTGGGATATAAAAAGAAGAAGAAATAAAAAAAAAAAGATGGAAATGAGAGGATAAAATTCATCATTTCCCATATACAAAGTAACTTCTTCAATGCCAATTTTACCCCATTTAGCCAAGTTCACTTGTTTATCCAAGATATTATTGAGAGAGCATAGTTAATATTTTGTAGTTTTCTAAAAGTTTCTCATGATTGTAAAGTTCTTATAATTTTAATCTTGGAATATTTTGCTTAATTCAATGCAATTTTGTTTATGAAGATTTAGTTAGAGAATTTCAAAACTAAAATTTATTCTACTCATTTCAATTTATGAATTATTAATTATTTCTTATAAATCTGAATTTTAATTTCTTAACTTATTTTGACATGAGTTTTATGAGATTTGAAGTGCATAATTTGAAGTAAATCTTTTTGGAAATGTCCTATAAATTCTTCTCATACTTATAAATTAGTTTTTGCTCTGGAATAGCAAAAGCTTAAGTATGGGGGTATTTGATAGTGCATTATTTATAGTTATTTTTATATAGTATTTTAGTAGTAATTAATTAGTTTTTATATAATTTTAATTTAATATATATCTAATTTGCTTTGTTTTATATTTTCAGGGACTTTGGGGCTGCTAATAGCAATTTCAAGCACATAGCCGTGTTCAGGGGAAATTCTGGAGCATTTCTGCAAAAACCCTCAATACACGCCCCAGGTCACGGGCGTGACCTAGGGGCGTGACCATGGCCACGACCGTGTATCGCTTTCAGCTCACAGAACTCGCTGCCACGTCGGATTAAAGTTACACGCCCCAGGTCACGGGCGTGACCGGGGGCGTGACCTTCAAGTCACGGGCGTGACTCGCCCAACAAGCATTCAATTCAAGCAGTTTCTGCCGCCGAGTCGTTCCAGCTTACACGCCCTTGGTCACGGGCGTGACCGAGGCCGTGCCCTCTCCCTCAACTGCCAAATTAACTCCAGATCGCGCCGTTTCCCGCCGTTTCCTGACTCGGTCAAGACACGCCCTAGGTCACGGGCGTGACCTAGGCCGTGACCCGTCGAGATGATCAATTTTGGCGGTTTTTCTTCCCCAACGTTCCCGGGCTTTCAAGACGCAATTACGCAGCTTACACGCCCTTGGTCACGGGCGTGACCAAGGGCGTGACTCAGCAATTTTCTGCCTATAAAAGCCAGCTGCTGCCAAAGTGATGGGCATCCAGGCCATGCTTAGTTTGGATCGTTTCTAGTATAGTTTTTCTGCATTTTTCTTAGTGTAACTTTATTTTATGTCTTGTCTTTTTTAATTCCTAGCTTAGATCTACTTTACATGCAATTGTACTTTTCTTTACTTAGAAATAAAAATAACTTTCTTCTCAATTATGTTTTGATTTTCATAGTATTTGGTCGGATGAATTCTTAAGCTTTTATCTTTTCAAAATCTCTTATTCATAGTTTAGTTTGGAAAACTAAGATTTACCGTTGATTTGCAATTTTTGGTTTCATATTTCTAGGGTATGATAATCAAGTTTGATCCGTATTTTAGTGTATCGAGAGATCCGTAAATACGGGTAGATCGCTCATCGGTAAAAAGAGTTGTATGCATTCCTCGAGAGAGGGTGACGCAAATCTTCCGGATTGGAGTCAAATCCAATAGTGGGGCTCACCGCATAAAGCAAGCTTAGGGGTTTCGACTGGCCGAGGGGTCTTAATCGATCAACCTAAGGTTAGGTGGTAGTTCTCTCGAGAGAGGTTCTATCATATTTTGGGAACCTCCACGGTCAAGTTTGTCTAAATCGATTTCTTTTGAATTCTAGATTTACAAAACATTTCACTTAAGAATGATTCCCGATCAAATGTTTCTTTTCTTCTAATTATTTTCAAAACTCTATTTTACTGCCGATAAAATAATAATAATTTGCGTGAGTAGAAGTAATCAACAGACCCGTGGAATACGACACTTGATATTTATTTGTTTTGAATATCCTATGCTATGAATGATAGGTGCTCTTGCCTATAGTTCGCAGAATTTGGAGAATATTATTTACATCTTAAATTTTAGCTATCAGTGGGCAAAGAAGATTTCTCTTAGTCATGATCGACTACTTTTCGAAGTGGTTGGAGGTCAAGGCCCTAGCCAAGGTCACCTCCCAAGTAATCTGCAACTTCATATGGGGTGAGATCATCTGTCGACATGGACTTCCTCAAGCCATAGTCACAGATAATGGGCCCCAATTCGCCAGCAAGGAATTCATCAGCTTCTGCGGCCAGTTGGGGATAGACCTCAGGTTCGCGTTCGTCCATCACCCAGGAGCAACGGGCAGGTGGAGGCAGCGAATAAGATTATTGTAAAAAATACTCAAGAAGAAGGTGGAGAACTTAAAAGGCAATTGGGTGGAGCATCTCCCATCGGTCCTATGGGCTTTAAGGACTACCCCCAACACCGCCACTGGCGAGACCCCCTTCAAGCTCTCTCACGGCAGCGAGGCCATCATCCCCATAGAATTCGAGGGCAAGACACCACGGGTAAGGGCCGCCTCAGATGGTGATGAGGAAGGATAGCATGGAATGAGGAGGAGCTGCGGCTCTCTCTGGATCTGATCGAGGAAGTCCAGGATCTAGCTTCCGTTCTTCAGGAGGAAGTCAAGCGGAGGATGGCCAAGTATTTTGACAAGCACGTCGGGGTCAAGCAATTTGAGAAGGGGGACCTCGTGTTAAAAAAAGTCGACACGACCGGAAGGTCTGCTGCGGTAGGGAAACTCAATCCCAATTGGGAGGGCCCCTATACTGTGGAAGAAGCATTGAAGTCAGGGGGTACCGCCTCCAAAATGTGGAGGGCGAGTCCCTCGGTCACACGTGGAGTGGTGACGATCTAAAGCGTTTATATCCCTAAGACCATGTAATAAGAATACTTTGCTTTAAATTTGATTCTTTTTATATGTGCATAGTACAATGGCTTGGGTGATGGTCCCAAAGGTTTCAAAGGTTAGCCCCGAGCAGACCCGTTGTCTAGGCTCTCACCTAGCTAGCAGGGCCGAAGGCTCACTCGGTGACAGGTCCCAAAGGTTTCAAAGGTTAGCCCCGAGCAGACCTGTTGTCCAAGCTCTCACCTAGCTGGCAGCGCCGAAGGCTCACTCGGTGGCAGGTCCCAGAGGTTTCAAAGGTTAGCCCCAAGCAGACCCGCTGTCTAGGCTCCCACCTAGCTAGCAGGGCAAAAGTCTCACTCGGTGGCAGGTCCCAAAGGTTTCAAAGGTTAGCCCCGAGAAGACCCGCTGTCCAGGCTCTCACCTAGCTGGCAGGTCCGAAGGCTCACTCAGTGGAAGGTCCCAAAGGTTTCAGATGTTAGCCCCGAGCAGACCCACTATCTAGGCTCCCACCTAGCTGGCAAGGCCGAAGGCTCACTCGGTGGAAGGTCCCAAAGGTTAGCTCCGAGCAGACTCGCTGTCTAGGCTCTCACCTAGCTGGCAGGGCCAAAGGCTCACTCGGTGGCAGGTCCCAAAGGTTTCAAAGGTTAGCAATGAGCAGACCCACTATCTAGGCTCTCACCTAGCTGGCAGGGCTGAAGGCTCACTCGGTGGCAGGTCCCAAAGGTTTCAAAGGTTAGCCCTGAGCAAACCCGCTGCTCAGACTCTCACCTAGCTGGAAGTACCGAATGCTCACTCAGTGGCAGGTCCCAAAGGTTTCAAAGGTTAGCCCCGAGCAGACCCGATGTCCAGGCTCTCACCTAGCTGGCAGGGCCGGAGGCTCACTCGGTGGCAGGTCCCAAAGGTTTCAAAGGTTAGCCCCGAGCAGATCCGCTGTCCAGGCTCTCACCTAACTGGCAGGGCTGAGGGCTCACTCGGTGGCAGGTCCCAAAGGTTTCAAAGGTTAGCCCCGAGCAGACCCGCTATCCAGGCTCTCACCAAGCTGGCAGGGCCGAAGGCTCACTCGGTGGTAGGTCCCAAAGGTTTCAAAGGTTAGCCCCGAGCAGACCCGCTGTCCAGGCTCTCACCTAGCTGGCAGGGGCGAAGGCTTACTCGGTGGCAGGTCCCAAAGGTTTCAAAGGTTAGCCCCGAGCAGACCCGATGTCCACGCTCTCACCTAGCTGGCAGGGCCGAAGGCTCACTCGGTGTTAGCTACCAAAGGTTTCAAAGGTTAGCCCCAAGCAGACCCGCTGTCCAGGCTCTCACCTAGCTATCAGGGTCGAAGGCTCACTCGGTGGTAGGTCCCAAAGGTTTCAAAAGTTAGCCCCGAGCAGACCCGCTGTCCAGGATCTCACCTAGCTGGTAGGGCCGAAGGCTCACTGGTGGCAGGTCCCAAAGGTTTCAAAGGTTAGCCACGAGCAGACCCGCTGTCCAGGCTCTCACCTAGCTGGCAGGGCCGAAGGCTCACTCAGTAGCAGGTCCACAAGGTTTCAAAGGTTAGCCCCGAGCAGACCTGCTGTCCAGGCTCTCACCTAGCTGGCATGGCTGAAGGCTCACTCAGTGGCAGTTCCCAAAGGTTTCAAAGGTTATCCCCGAGCAGACCCGCTGTCCAGGCTCTCACTAGATGGCAGGGCCGAATGCTCACTCGGTGGCGGGTCCCAAAGGTTTCAAAGATTAGCCCCGAGCAGACCCGATGTCCAGGCTCTCACCTAGCTGGCAGGGCCGAAGGCTCACTCGGCGGCAGGTCCCAAATGTTTCAAAGGTTAGCCCCGAGCAGACTCGCTGTCCAGGCTCTCACCTAGCTGGCAGGGCCAAAGGCTCACTCGGTGGCAGGTCCCAAAGGTTTCAAAGGTTACCCCTGAGAAGACCCGCTGTCCAGGCTCTAACCTAGCTGGCAGGGCCGAAGCTCACTCGGTGGAAGGTCCCAAAGGTTTCAGAGGTTAGCCCCAAGCAGACCCGCTGTCTAGGCTCCCACCTAGCTGGCAGGGCCGAAGGCTCACTCGGTGGCAGGTTCTTAATACTCTAGAGGTTTGGCTAAGTAAGAAAGAAAAATTCAGGGCGGAAAGCTAAGAGGGGATAAGTCTGGGCATGACATTGGCGAATGGTGCCCGCCACAGGGGACGCTCGCCAGAGAACGATATGGATCAATGACAACACTCGGCCGGAGGGGGAGTGGCAAAACGCTGGCTGATCTAAAGGTCGTGAGATGCTGCCTGGTAGGTGGGCGAGAGCTACACACGAGTCGAGCGACTTGTCTCTCACTTGACGTTAACTCATACGATGTGGTCACCCCTGGCAAGTGATTCAGGGGGGCGAGTGTAACGACCCACAATTGGCCAACATCGGCAAGGCGGGTTAGGTTGGTTCTATAATTCGCCGAGCGGCTGCAGTGATCACACAACAATGTAGCATCCTAAGAGCCTAGCGAGAGGCAAAAACATGACAAGGAAGCAATAACTAATAAAAGCCAGCATTAACAAAAAAAAGGGGGTCCCGCCTCAAATATGTCTCGCAAAATACATTCTCATGGGTCCTAAGGACTACCACCGGAGGAGCCGCCGCTTTCCTCCGAACCAACGAGGATGACTCCATCATTCCGCGGGGAGTCCTCGTCATCAGGAGGGGGAACCGGCGCGAAGATATCGGGCACAACCTTATATGCTGAGAGTGTCTCGGTGCCCTCCTTCAAATATCCGGCATCACAAAGCACTTGCAGCGTATGCTTCGCAGCATCTTGCGCGCTCTCCTGCATCAGTTTTTCGAATTCATGGTTAGAGTAAGAATGTCTCTTACTCCCTTCCCCCAGGGCCGAGGCTGCGGCGTCTCGTAAGCGCTGGATCTCGGCCTTCGACTCCCGAACCTCATCTTCGAGATCGGCCAATCGCACACGGAGCATCTCGGCGCTAGTGGTATCCTGCAGAAAGGGGGATGGTAAGATGGGAGAATAAGTAGACGACAATATGAACACTCGCGAAGGATCACATACCTCCCGAACAGGGCGCTTGGTGAGGAGGGTCTCGGCGGCCTCCAATTTGCACTTCAGCTCCAGGATCTCGGCAGAAGCGATGGACCGTGTCATTTCCACGTCACTAAGGCTCCACGCGAGGTTGACGCTGCGGCGCGAGGACATATGCGAAGCTCAAAGGCCCGCAGGAAGGCTCGCGAGGTCTCATGAGCTTGCACTTGAGTCTTCTCGGCATCAAAGACCTTCGCGTCATCTCGGCCGTAAAGAGCATAGCCGATGGCATAGGCCTCGTTGTTGGCCATCTCGGTCTTGATCCAGGATGAATGAAGGGTGGAGAGCGAAACCCTATTAACGTTCCGGTCCCACTGAACAAGTCGGGCTCCCGCGACGTCCACGAACTTCTCGCCGTGCGCGAAGTTTCGATGGTCCCTCGGCAGCGGCCTCGAGGAGGTTCCTTTCAGCGGAGCCGAGGTCCCGGCCGGAGCATTCCTGGAGCCTCACTCAAGGTACCCTTACCCTTCATGGATGGGGGGCCTTCTCCTTCGCGGATGGGGATGCTTTATCCTTCGCGGACGAGGGGGTTTTCGATTTTTTGGACGAAGAGGCGAGTAGGGGAGCATCCGGCTTCCGCTTCTGACCGCCAGACTTGGAGGATGCCATGTCCTCTCGGCAGAGTTCGGCAGCGGCCCGAGCAGCAGACAGGGAAGGTCCCAGTGCCGCCCCCACTGGATGCGGGGGGGTGAAGCGGGAAGTCGTGCACACCTGCATCCGTAGAGATTTACTCAGCAACAAAGCAAGGAGAAAAGATGAGTAGGCACACAGAAACCGCCCAAACTTACCCTCATCCGGAGGAATAAGCGGAAGCGAGTTTACGTTCTTCCGGAGATGGACGACGTCCATCCCGCTCTCTAGGATGAACTGATGGAGTTTGGCCTCGTGACCCCCCCAGTGGCGGGGGCTTGAAGGTTGACTCCTCCTCCTGCACCGGTGCGAAAAGGACGTTGCCAAAATTCCCGCTAACAAGGACAAAGCGACGAATCCAGTCGTGGTTCTTGTTCGCGAGACTGGCCACCTTTAGTGGATTCTGGCCAGAGAAGACGGTCGTCCCGTTCTTCGCCCGAAAGGTAAAAAGCTTGCGGAAGATGGGTAGACTGAACTCTATCCCTTCTTCCCGCAAATAGCAGGCGAACCCTACCAGCATGGCGATATAATTCGGATTGAGCTGGGCGGGAACGACCCCGAAGTAGCGGAGCGTCTGACGAAGCTCCAGCCAGATCGGGAGGCAAAATCCCACCTCGAAATGTTCCAACGGGATGTCGAGGGTGCCCGGGGAGAAGGAGTTGATACGATCTTCTGGTCCTGAGCGGCGCGCGGAGAAACCTGGCGGAATATAATCCACGACTGTGGTCATATAGGCTTCTGCGGTAAGGTCGCAGGGATCGAAATCCTGTTGCACGAAGGCATTCGCGCACTTACCCCTACCATCCAGCTCGCCTCCCATCTCGCAAGAACGAAGAAGAGTCGGGGTCGCGCGGATGAGAGAAGTGTGAGTGCTAGCGCGAAGAGAGAGAAGGAGAGTTGAGATAAAAAGTAATAAATGAGGTTGGTCGGACCGGCTATTTATAGAAAAGTGAAAAAAATCAAGGGGTGCATAATCTCGGCGGGTGTGCGGATAGTGAACGCGCTTCTCCGACGCCTCGGAATCCGAGCCAGCATTTCTTAACTGATAAGAGTGAATGCGGGATGAGTGACTGTACAACCCTGAATTCTCCGAGTAGGTTCTCGGGACAAGAGGTATTTTGGAACATCAATTTCCAGTATGAGGAGGGCGAGCGGTGGAAATAGAGACCTCCCGCTCGCCCAGCCCAAGGCAAAGGGGGCGAGCTCCTCTCGCCCCCATCCCCTCCACCGGGGGCGAGCTCCTCTCGCCCCCGCGCCCCCAGCAGCAGGGGGGCGAGGCCCCAGGGGGGCGAGTCGCTAGCGCCGGCGGTAGCAATACCGTCGGGCGCTAGCCGATCTCGCCCCACCCCAAGGCAAGGGGGCTAGCTCCTCTCGCCCCCATCCCCTCCAGGTGACGAGATCCTCTCGCCCCCGTGCCCCCAGCAGCAAGGGGGCAAGGCCCCAGGGGGGCGAGGCCCCAGGGGGGCGAGTCGCTAGCGCCGGCGGTAGCAATACCGTCGGGCGCTAGCCGACCTCGCCCCGCCCCAAGGCAAGGGGGCGAGCTCCTCTCGCCCCCATCCCCTCCAGGGGGGTGAGCTCCTCGCGCCCCCATCCCCTCCAGGGGGGCGAGCTCCCCGCGCCCCCGTGCCCCCAGCAGCAGGGGAGCGAGGCCACAGGGGGTCGAGTCGCTAGCGCCGGTGGTAGCAATACCGCCGGGTGCTAGCCGATCTCGCCCCGCCCCAAGGCAAGGGGGGAGAGCTCCTCTCGCCCCCATCCCCTCCAGGGGGGCGAGCTCCTCTCTCCCCCGCGCCCCCAGCAGCAGGGGGGCGAGTCGCTAGCTCCGGCGATAGCAATACCACCGGGCGCTAGCCGATCTCGCCCCGCCCCAAGGCAAGGGGGCGAGCTCCTCTCGCCCCCATCCCCTCCAGGGGGGCGAGCTCCTCTCACCCCCCGCGCCCCCAGCAGAAGGGCAAGACCAGCAGGGGAGCCGCCCCTAGCTGGGTCTCGCCCATCCCCAGCAGAGGGGCGCGGCCAGCAGGGGGCCGACCCCCGGGTCTCGCCCCACCCGGTTAATGGGCTCGTCGAGCCCCAGCTAGGAGCCCCCTCTCGCCCAGTTCCGGGGGGAGGGATCGGTCTGCGTTTAGCGCCTCATAACAGGGGATTTGGCTATTCGCAGTCCATTTTTGGCTATTTGCAGTCCAGTTTTGGCTATTTGCAGCCCAGATCCGAAAATCCTATAAATAGGACCAAGGGGGCACCATTTGGAAGAGGATGTCATAGTAGGCTAGCTCTCTCCCTCTCTCTCCCTCCCCAAGTGTCTCTAGTGGGTGAGGAGAGCCTCCAGTGGTGCCCAAGCTTAGTTGTGGCTTGGGAGGGGAAGTTCCTAAGGGGCTTCCGGGTATGTGGCGGGACCTCCCCACTAAGCCCTTGGTCCAATCCATAGTTCCTCAACCTTCAACCTAGAGCTCTCCCATGGGGGGAGTAAGGGTTGGTCGCCCCTCATCTCGGTGAGGGCCCCGAACTCCACAGAGGCCGAGAAATCGGTTTCAACATTTTGGTGTGGTGAGCGTGGAGTGTAACCGATTCAAGAAACTCTCAAGATGAGCTCCATGGCTGGAGGTGGAGGATCCGACCCAGGTCGCTCGCAGCCCCCGGTGGCTGGGGTGACGTTGGAAATGTTCGAAAATTTCAAGAAAGAGGTCTCACAGACCTTCCAGGTTGCTTTCGCCATGATAGTCGGAGGCAAAAGAAGAGATGGTCCAGAGGTTCCGCCCCGGCAGATGGTCGAGGGAACTTTCGACCAACAATCCAGAGAAGAGGTACCGGTGGGGGGGAGTGGGTAGGTTCCATACCCCAGCTCGCCCCGCCCCTTCAAGGGGGAGAGCTCAGGAGGGAGGCGCCCTCCCAGCTCGCCCCACCCCTTCAAGGGGGCGAGCTCAGGAGGGAGGCGCCCTCCCAGCTCGCCCCACCCCTTCAAGGGGGCGAGCTCAGGAGGGAGGCGCCCTCCCAGCTCGCCCCACCCCTTCAAGGGGGAGATCTCAGGAGGGAGACGCCCTCCCAGCTCGCCCCACCCCTTCAAGGGGGCGAGCTCAGGAGGGGGGCGTACTCCCAGCTCGCCCCGCCCCTTCAAGGGGGCGAGCTCAGGAGGGGGGCACCCTCCCAGCTCGCCCCGCCCCTTCAAGGGGGCGAGCTCAGGAGGGGGGCACCCTCCCAGCTCGCCCCGCCCCTTCAAGGGGGCGAGCTCAGGAGGTGGGCGCCCTCCCAGCTCGCCCCGCCCCTTAAAGGGGGCAAGCTCAGGAGGGGGGGCGCCGTCCCAGCCCGCCCTGCCCCTTCAAGGGGGCGAGCTCAGGAAAGGGACGCCCTCCCAGCTCGCCCCGCCACTTCAAGGGGGCGAGCTCAGGAGGGGGCGCCCTCCCAGCTCGCCCCGCCCTTTCAAGGGGGCGAGTTCAGGAGGGGGGCGCCCTCCCAGCTCGCCCCGCCCCTTCAAGGGGGCGAGCTCAGAAGGGGGCACCCTCCCAGCTCGCCCCGCCCCTTCTAGCCCAGTCCCAAAAGGGGGCGAGCGGGGAGGTATTCGGCCCCACTTGCTCCACCCCAAAAGGAGTCGAGTGAATGTTGATGGTCGAGACCACCCCGGGTGGAGGCTATCCAATAGCCCGGCGAGCGCAGAGGCCAGCAAGTCGACTCCGCGAGAGCAAGGAAGGGGGAACTTCAAAAGGAAAAGATTAAACTACCCAGGGTGGAGGAAGGAACTAAGGGCACCCCCTCCACCGCCTTCGCAAACAATGGCGATTGGCGGGGGAAGAAGGAGGAGAGCCAGGAAAGCAGAAAGAAGAGGAAGAGGAGGGGGTAGGGTGGAGTTATCCTACTGTGACTTCCACCAGGAAGAAGGTCACGCGACATCCACCTGCCCTGAGTTTTTGAAAATAAGGGAGGCAATGGGTCCGATGCAACAACGACACTAGCCGAAGGGGATCGAGGAGGACAGGACCTAGGATGTTGGAGACGAAGAAAGGATATCCCGAGCTAAGTGGTGGCGACCAAAAATGCTTGTACCGGTAAATCCATATAGTGCGATGGTTTGTTTTCATACTTAGTTCCTTTTTCTTGCATACAATATTATGACTAGCAAGGTGGTATATATTTGGTGCTGGAATGCCCCAGATCGATTCCGCTCCCGGACTCTCACTAGATGGGGGGTTCAGGTTGATCTCTGGAGAGGCTGGCAAGGTGGTATATGTATGGTGCTGGAATGCCCCAGATCGATTCCGCTCCCGGGCTCTCACTAGACGGGGGGTTCAGGATGATCTCTAGAGAGGATGGCAAGGTGGTATTTGCTTGGTGTTGGAATGTCCCAGATCGATTCCGCTCCCGGGCTCTCACTAGACGGGGGTTCAGGTTGATCTCTGAAGAGGCTGGCAAGGTGGTACATGTTTGGTGCTGGAATGCCCCAGATCGATTCCGCTCCTGGGCTCTCACAAGACAGGGGTTTCAGGTTGATCTCTGGAGAGGCTGGCAAGGTGGTATATGTTTGGTGCTGGAATGCCCCAGATAGATTCCGCTCCCGGGCTCTCACTAGAAGGGGGGTTCAGGTTGATCTCTGGAGAGGCTGGCAAGGTGGCATATGTTTGGTGCTGGAATGCCCCAGATCGATTCCGCTCCCGGGATCTCACTAGACGGGGGGTTCAGGATGATCTCTGGAGAGGCTGGCAAGGTGGTATATGTTTGGTGCTGGAATGCCCCAGATCGATTCCGCTCCCGGGCTCTCACAAGACGGGGGGTTCAGGTTGATCTCTGGAGAGGCTGGCAAGGTGGTATATGATTGGTGCTGGAATGCCCCAGATCGATTCCGCTCCCGGGCTCTCACTAGACGGGGGATTCAGGTTGATCTCTGGAGAGGCTGGCAAGGTGGTATATGTTTGGTGTTGGAATGCCCCAGATCGATTCCGCTCCCGGGCTCTCACTAGACGGGGGGTTCAGGTTGATCTCTGGAGAGGCTGGCAAGGTGGTATATGTTTGGTGCTGGAATGCCCCAGATCGATTCCTCTCCCGGGCTCTCACTAGAAGGGTGGTTCAGGTTGATCTCTGGAGAAGCTGGCAAGGTGATAAGTCTTTGGTGCTGCAGTTCCCCTCGGATGGTTCCGCTGACCGGGCTCTCACTAGCCAGCAGGTTCAGGTTGACCTCCCAGGGAGGCTATGTTCTTCACCCCTCGGATGGTTCCGCTGACCGGGCTCTCACTAGCCGGCAGGTGCAGGTTGACCTCCCAGGGAGGCTATGTTCTTTTCTTCCGAGGTGGTCTCGCTAGCCGGAAGGGTTGGAAGACCACTCGGGGTGGCTGTATGTTTTTCTCCCGAGGTGGTCTCGCTAGCCGGGCTCTCGCTAGCCGGCGGGGTTGGAAGACCACTCAGGGTGGCTGTATGTTTCTCTCCCGAGGTGGTCTCGCTAGCCGGGCTCTCGCTAGCCGGCAGGGTTGGAAGACCACTCAGGGTGGTTGTATTTTTTCCCGAGGTGGTCTCGCTAGCCGGGCTCTCACTAGCCGGCAGGGTTGGAAGACCTCTCGGGGAGGCTAGGTATTTTTCTCGAGGTGGTCTCGCTAGCCGGGCTATCACTAGCCGGCAGGGTTGGAAGACCTCTCGGGGAGGCTATGTATTTTTCCCCCGAGGTGGTCTCGCTAGCTGGGCTCTCACTAGCCGGCAGAGCTGGAAGACCTCTCGGGGAGGCTATGTATTTTCCCCGGAAGTGGTCTCGCTAGCCGGGCTCTCACTAGCCGGCAGAGTTGGAAGACCTCTTGGGGAGGCTATGTATTTTTCCCGAGGTGGTCTCGCTAGCCGGGCACTCACTAGCCGGCAGGGTTGGAAGACCTCTCGGGGAGGCTAGGTATTTTTCCCGAGGTGGTCTCGCTAGCCGGTCTCTCACTAGCCGGCAGAGTTGGAAGACCTCTCGGGGAGGCTATGTATTTTTCCCAAGGTGGTCTCGCTAGCTGGGCTCTCACTAGCCGGCAGGGTTGGAAGACCTCTCGGGGAGGCTATGTATTTTTCCCCCGAGGTGGTCTCGCTAGCCGGGCTCTCACTAGCCGGCAGAGTTGGAAGACCTCTCGGGGAAGCTATGTATTTTCCCCCGAGGTAGTCTCGGTAGCCGGGCTCTCACTAGCAGGAAGAGTTGGAAGACCTCTCGGGGAGGCTATGTATTTTTCCAGAGGTGGTCTCGCTAGCCGGGCTCTCACTAGTCGGCAGAGTTGGAAGACCTCTCGGGGAGGCTATGTATTTTTCCCCCGAGGTGGTCTCCCTAGCCGGGCTCTCACTAGCCGGCAGGGTTGGAAGACCTCTCGGGGAGGCTATGTATTTTTCCCCGAGGTGGTCTCGATAGCCGGGCTCTCACTAGCCGGCAGGGTTGGAAGACCTCTCGGGGAGGCTATGTATTTTTCCCCCGAGGTGGTCTCGCTAGCCGGGCTCTCACTAGCCGGCAGAGTTGGAAGACCTCTCGGGGAAGCTATGTATTTCCCCCGAGGTAGTCTCGCTAGCCGGGCTCTCACTAGCCGGCAGAGTTGGAAGACCTCTCGGGCAGGCTATGTATTTTTCCCGAGGTGGTCTCGCTAGCCGGGCTCTCACTAGTCGGCAGAGTTAGAAGACCTCTCGGAGAGGCTATGTATTTTTCCCCGAGGTGGTCTCACAAGACGGGCTCTCACTAGCCGGCAGAGTTGAAAGACCTCTCGGGGAAGCTATGTATTTTTCCCGAGGTGGTCTCGCTAGCCGGGCTCTCACTAGTCGGCAGAGTTGGAAGACCTCTTGGGGAGGCTATGTATTTTTCCCCAAGGTGGTCTCACTAGCTGGGTTCTCACTAGCCGGCAGGGTTGGAAGACCTCTCGAGGAGGCTATTGTATTTTTCCCCCGAGGTGGTCTCGCTAGCCGGGCTCTCACTAGCCGGCAGAGTTGGAAGACCTCTCGGGGAAGCTATGTATTTTCCCCCGAGGTAATCTCGCTAGCCGGGCTCTCACTAGCCGGCAGAGTTGGAAGACCTCTCGGGGAGGCTATGTATTTTTCCCGAGGTGGTCTCGCTAGCCGGGCTCTCACTAGTCGGCAGAGTTGGAAGACCTCTTGGGGAGGCTATGTATTTTTCCCTGAGGTGGTCTCACTAGCCGGGCTCTCACTAGCTGGCAGAGTTGGAAGACCTCTCGGGGAGGCTATGTATTTTTCCCCCGAGGTGGTCTCGCTAGCCGGGCTCTCACTAGCCGGCAGGGTTGGAAGACCTCTCGGGGAGGCTAGGTATTTTTCCCGAGGTGGTCTCCCCAGCCGGGCTCTCACTAGCCGGCAGGGTTGGAAGACCTCTCGGGGAGGCTATGTATTTTTCCCCCGAGGTGGTCTCGCTAGCCGGGCTCTCACTAGCCGGTAGAGTTGGAAGACCTCTCAGGAAAGCTATGTATTTTCCCCCGAGGTAGTCTCGCTAGCTGGGCTCTCACTAGCCGGCAGAGTTGGAAGACCTCTCGGGGAGGCTATGTATTTTTCCCGAGGTGGTCTCGCTAGTCGGGCTCTCACTAGGCGGCAGAGTTGGAAGACCTCTCGGGGAGGCTATGTATTTTTCCCCGAGGTGGTCTCACTAGCCGGGCTCTCACTAGCCGGCAGAGTTGGAAGACCTCTCGGGGAGGCTATGTATTTTTCCCCCGAGGTGGTTTCGCTAGCCGGGCTCTCTCTAGCCGGCAGGGTTGGAAGACCTCTCGGGGAGGCTATGTATTTTTCCCGAGGTGGTCTCGCTAGCCGGGCTTTCACTAGCCGGCAGTGTAGGAGGAATTCTCGGGGAGGCTTTATGTTTCTTCTCGAAGTAGCTCCGTTAGCCGGATTTCCAGCGACACTCGTCGAATATGCAGGGTTGGACATTTCTTTCCGAGCGTGTACCTCGCTCGAAAAGAGCGGGGATTGTGTACAACCCTGAATTCTCCGAGTAGGTTCTCGGGACAAGAGGTATTTTGGAACATCAATTTCCAGTATGAGGACGGCGAGCGGTGGAAATAGAGACCTCCCGCTCGCCCAGCCCAAGGCAAAGGGGGCGAGCTCCTCTCGCCCCATCCCCTCCAGGGGGGGCGAGCTCCTCTCGCTCCCGCGCCCCCAGCAGCAGGGGGGCGAGGCCCAGGGGGCAAGGCCCAGGGGGGCGAGTCGCTAGCGCCGGCGGTAACAATACCGTCGGGCACTAGCCGATCTTGCCCCTCCCCAAGGCAAGGGGGGCGAGCTCCTCTCGCCCCCATCCCCTCTAGGGGGCGAGCTCCTCTCGCCCCCGCGCCCCCAGCAGTAGGGGCGAGACCCCAGGGGGGCGAGTCGCTAGCACCGGCGGTAGCAATACCATCGGGCGCTAGCCGACCTCGCCCCGCCCCAGGGCAAGGGGGGCGAGCTCCTCTCGCCCGCATCCCCTCCAGGGGGGCGAGCTCCTCTCGCCCCCGCGCCCCCAGCAGCAGGGGGGCGAGTCTCTAGCACTGGCGGTAGCAATACCGTTGGGTGCTAGCCGATCTCGCCCCGCCCCAAGGCAAGGGGGGCGAGCTCCACTCGCCCCCGCGCCCCCCAGCAGCAGGGGGGCGAGGCCCCAGGGGGCGAGTCGCTAACGCCGGCGGTAGCAATACCGCCGGGCGCTAGCCGATCTCGCCCCGCCCCAAGGCAAGGGGGGCGAGCTCCTCTCGCCCCCATCCCCTCCAGGGGGCGAGCTCCTCTCACCCCCCGCGCCCCCAGCAGAAGGGCGAGACCAGCAGGGGAGCTGCCCCTAGCTGGGTCTCGCCCAGCCCCAGCAGAGGGGCGAGACCATCAGGGGGCCGACCCCCGGGTCTCGCCCCACCCGGTTAATGGGCTCGCCGAGCCCCAGCTAGGAGCCCCCTCTCGCCCAGTTCTGGGGGGAGGGGTCGGTCTGCGTTTAGCGCCTCATAACAGCGGGATTTGGCTATTCGCAGTCCATTTTTGGCTATTCGCAGTCCAGTTTTGGCTATTTGCAGCCCAGATCCGAAAATCCTATAAATAGGACAAAGGGGGCACCATTTGGAAGAGCATGTCATAGTAGGCTAGCTCTCTCCCTCTCTCTCCCTCCCCAAGTCTCTCTACTAGGTGAGGAGAGCCTTCAGTGGTGCCCAAGCTTAGTAGTGGCTTGGTAGGGTGTTGGGGAAATGATTTCTCTTAACCCCTAGAAATGAGTTAAAGAAGAATTCTAAGAATGAAAAATAAGGCTAAGTAAATATGTGTCGAATAGTATTCGACGCAACGTTGAGATAAAGTCGACGTTTCTATCAGAATGAGTCGAAGTAGCTCCAAGCAGAAGTCGATGTATCCTATGTCGACGTAGCTCTGACTTCTAGTCGACGTATCTTGAGAAGTCGACGCACCCTAGTCGACGCACCTTCCTTATTCTCCTTTCGACGTCCAGACAGGATGTATTTGACAATTGCGTCAAATAGTAATCGACGCACGTCGATCTTTATGACAGAATTCAAAACCGTCAGATCTCTTTCCTTATCTTATAGATCTGATTTATATGGAATCAATTTATGTCTTATAGCCGTTCTGAATCTTTCTTTTCCTCTATTAGATTCTTGGCTAAATTGATTAAATCCTTTATGAACATTATTTGAAATCAGATTGAATACTTTCCTTCTATGGATATAACTGTTATGTAAATTTCTCTTTCTTTCTAATACTCTGCCTGCTAATTGATTACTCTCCTATAGTGTTATTTTAATGAACAGAGCTATAAATAACCAAGGAGGTCGGCAGAGAAAGGGGACTAGGTGATTCACCATTTTACATTTGAAAAAGAGGAAAAACTCCCAAGTGATAAAGAGAGAATTGAGAAATAGCCCTGCAGCAATATTAAAGCATTCTTCTTCTCCTGCTTCTGAAATCACTCTGCTGCAAATTTTGATAGCTCTCACATAAGAGGGAAAAGCTACAAATCTTCTTCTCTCTATAGAAGAAAGATTTAATTCACTACTTCTTGTGCTTCCAATCTTCTTGCTAGGAAGAAGATTCATTCTTGTTTTAAATACTTCTTTTCCTTTTTCTTATTTTCATTCTCACATATTGTAAAAGAGTTTTTAGAATCACTCTTCAAAAAATTCAGTTGTACTAGTTCTAAGAGTCTCCTTGTCAAAAGACTCAGTTGGTTCTAAGAGTCTTCTTATCAAAAGACTCAGGGTGGTTCTAAGAGTCTCCTTATCAAAAGACTCAGTGCAAGATAGTGAATTCCTACCAAGGGGGTAGAAGAGTGGACTACCCAAAGTTTGGGGAACCACTATATTTTCTTGTGTTGTGCTGTGATTTCCTTTCTTGCATTTACTTTCTTTATTTGTTTAATTCTTGTTGGTGTGTGTGGGAAGCTCTAATCTGTGATCATACACATATATATATTTACTTTGCACAAAATATTTTAAATCTCTATTCACCCCCCTCTAGAGAATTCTAGTGAGGTTAACTGTGCACTTTCAATTGGTATCAGAGCTAGGTTGATCTAAAAAGGTTAACTCCTTGATCAAAAAGATCCTACCTCTTATTTATAAATATATATTTCTCTAACAATTATTTTTCACATGGCACAAATCAAAGATTATGCTTCCACCAGACCACCAATGTGCAATCTTGAAAAGTTTGCAGTTTGGAAAACAAGAATTAGAATTTATATGAATTCTATTGATGATAACTTGTTTAATATTACTGTGACAGGTCCTCCAAAGCCTTATAGAAAGGATGCAAATGGCAATGTCACACAAACACTTGTTCCAAGATCTGAATGGACAGAAGATGAGAAGAAGGCAAGAACATGTGATCTAAAGGCCATAAACATACTTGTCTCAACCCTCTCAGATGACATCTTTCAAAGGGTTGTTGACTGTGAATCAGCCAAAGAAATTTGGGATGCTCTTACAAAGATAGTGGAAGGAAGTGCTGATGAAAAGAAAGATAAGAAGGCTCTATTGATCTCACAATATGAGAACTTCCAAAAGAAAAATGAAGAGAGTATCTCTGAGATGTATGACAGATTCAGTCTAATCATCAATCAATTGAAAAACTTGGATAGAGAGATCTCTCTCACTGAGATTAATGACAAATTGCTAATGAGTCTCCCTAGTTCATGGGACTCAAGAACATGGGCCATAAGAGACACAAGAGGACAAAAGGAAATCTCAACAGATGCTCTCTTAGGAAAACTCAAATCATATGAGCAACTGCTGTAAACTAGAGAAGAGAAGAAGAGAAGAGAAAACACTCCAATCTCCTCAAAAGACAGGAACATTGCATTAAAAGCAACAGAGGAAGGAGGCTCTATCACTGAAGAAGAACTATTCAGTTTCCTGGCCAGAAAATTCAAGAAATGGGTCAGGACAGATGGATCAAGAAGGAGAGAGTCAAAACCAAGGTATGACAAAACTCCTACTAAAGAAATTATTTGTTATTCTTGCAGGAAACCTGGACATATTGCCCCAGAATGTCCAGAAAATGCTGAGACAAAGAAAGATCTCAAGAAAAAAAGGGAAGAAGAAAGAAAGAGGCTTTATAGCAGAAGCCTGGAGTGATACAGACTCTGAGGACAGCTCCTCTTCCAAGAGTGACAATGAAGAACCTAAGCAAGAAGATCTATGCTTGATGGCCCTTGAAGGATCAAAAAATAATGATAGTGCTAAATCTTGGAGTGAGACATGATCAGAAGAAAGCATATCTTCTGAAGATGAAAAAGAAGATAGCCTTATTCTCATAGAGGAATCTGAGGATAAGGATGAGGTAAGCATGTTTGATGAAATAGATTTTCAAAGTGATAACTTCAGAAATGATTTTATGGGAATGTGTCTAGATCAACTAAAAGCAACACAAGAAATTAAAGATCTAAAAGAACAAATCAATGTAGCTAAAAACCAGAGAAATAGAGAAGTTAAATGCTCTAAAGATTATGAATTAAGGGCTAACATCATAGAAAAGGAGATAGAAAAGGCTAAAATAGAAAATCAGTTCCTTAAGGATAAGGTTTCACAGGCAAAGGCCTTTGAAGAATCAATAAACATGAGAAGCCAAACTCTTAAGGAAATCACTGAAAAACAAATAATGAGACACAAAAATCTTGGGCTAGGAGCTGATCCATCAACCAGCTTAAATCCATCCAGCAAACCTGCTTGGATGAGCCCTGTAAAATTCACTAAACCTGTCAAATGGACAAACCAAGAAAAAGACCCACAAGATAAGGAAGAAAACTCCTTCAAAGAAATAAAGGAATTTGATGAGACATCATATTATTCAGTTGATGACTCACAAACTTCATCTGAAGAAACAACTAATCCAAGAAAAACAACACATAAAGGAGTAAAAATAAAAAAAGGTAAAATGAAAATTGAAGATACAATTGCGTCGACTTCATATAGACGCATAAATGATACTGCGTCGACTTATACTCAACGCAACCTCTCAAATGCCTCGACTTCTTCTAGACGCTTGAACAAAAGCATGTCGACTTCCAATCGACGCAACTTTCTCTATGCGTTGAAATCAGATCGACGCCATCTGTAGAAAGCGCCGAATACAAATCGACGAGACTATCAACATGCGTCGAATAGATATCGACGCACAAAAGTTCAGAGCAACTTAAATACCTTTCCTCCAAAAGCCTTTCATCCTAACCCATATTCAGGACCCATTCATCCCAATCATGATTCCTATCCTAATCAACACCTCTATCATGATTTCTACCCTAAACATGGTAACCAAAATTCCCATTTTAACCAAAATTTCTATCCTAACCAAAATTCCCATCATAATCAAATCTTCTATTCGAATCAACCCTTCTATTCTTCTCTAAAATCAAATTATCATAATAATAAGATAATCAAGTGCCATATAAGTAACAAAACTGGCCACCTTGTCAAACAATGCTGGTACAACCAATCAAACTATCTGTAAAAATTAGTCCAAGACTGACTTAGAACTAGGTAGAGATAAACACCTAGAATTCTTCAAGAAAATTAAAAGTCACGTCGACTTCTAATCAACGCACCGTAGATAACTCAACTCAATAAGTGAAATCGACGCATGCGCCGACTCCACTCGACGCATACGTCGATAGGAAACCCTATCATCCCAAATCAAACTATATCAACGCTCACGTTGAATTCCACTCAACGTAACGTCGACTTCATTAAAACGAGCGGCAATACCAAAATATTTTTGGTCACATCCACGGAAGTACAGAATAAGCCTCGACTTGAGTCCAGTTTCGACGCTTCACCTGACTTAAATAGTATCTTCAGTTAGAAGCCTTCACGACTCTGCATCTTTCATCCTTCTTGATCCTCAGACCAGCCGATTTTTCCTCTCCCTTTCACTGAACTAAAATGGCTCCCAAAATCAACTCAGGCTTCGACATTGACCTTGAGTCTTTCCAAGCAGCCGCAGAAAACTACAAGAGCATCATTGCTCTTTTTACTGCAGCAGGACTGGACAAGCTCATCTCCACTAGGTGGAAGCTCTTGGAATCAGAGCTCACAGAGCTAATAACTCATGTTCAGATATCTGAACAAGGAGAAATCCAGGGAACAATTTATGAGACACCAGTCTCTATCTCTGCAGAACATATTAGGACCACCTTTGATCTTCCTACAGGTATATCCTAATATTATCTTTGTTTAAATAAAATAGGGAAAGGAAATCAATTTCTAAAGAGCAACCTTATAAGTCTTTATCATTCCCCCATTAGGTGATGAATCTATAGACCTCACTGTTGGATCGTATGACGCCCTTAGAGGGGGGGTGAATAAGTGTGTGTTTAAAATATAAGTTTTACTCAATAATTTTTTTTTAAACAGATTTTACTTTAAAAAATTACTTATAAACACTTTCAAACCAATGCAATTTTTGTATTAAACCAAACACAAATTTCTAAGATAAGGATTATGCCACCAAATATTTAATTAAAGAAAAAGACATAATTATATTAATCATGAAATTTGCATACAATAAAAATGATCTTAACAATGCTTAAGATCAAGGCACAATTATGTTAATAAAAAATTCAACAATTTTGGTTTACCAATCCTTCTCCCAAGGATCGGAAGGTTATCACTTGTCTCTCCCAAGACCAAGCCCAAGCCTATCCTCTAGATCTTCCCAAGATCTAGACGTAGCACACAAGGCCACGATTTCCCACCAAGCCACGCAAGGACTTGGACGCTCCACACAAGGAAGCGATTTTCCCTTAAGCCACGCAAGGACTTAGACGCCGCACGCAAGACGACGATTTCTCTACCAATCCAAAATGAAATGTGTGTAAATGAAAATACAATATGAAAAGAACAACTCCCTAGAATTTCAGATCTCTGAAAGGATGGTTGAAGCCTCGAGATGATCGTTGATGTAGAAGCGCGCCCGATCTCGTCTTCAATCTTCAATCCTTCTTTGCACAAATGGGAGTTGAAGAGGTTCTGGAGCTCTCTGGTTCGTATGCACTCAGGAAGGGACTTGGAATTCTCAATTCTTGGAATGCACGAACACAAGGAGTCAATTTATAGAAATTCGTTGTCGCCTGGGCAACATCGACTGTCGAAATTTCCGACAGCGCTAAACTGTCGTCGTAGTGCTGTCGTGCGTGCAGTTGCTGTAACCTCCGAGCTGTCGCCTGGGCGACATCGATGTCGGATTTTCCGACAGCGCAAAACTACCGGTCGTGGTGCTGTCGTGGGCAGTTGTTGTAACCTCCGAGCTGTCGCCTGGGCGACATCGCTGTCGGATTTTCGACAGCTCAAAACTGCCTTTCGTCGTGCTGCCGTGGGGGGAAGTAGTTGTAACTTCTCTACTGTCGCCTGGGCGACATCAGCTGTCGGAATTTTCCGACAGTGAAATTTTCCTACACTCAAATTGAGCTCCAGCAGAAATGTGAACATCTCATACATGTTACCTGCACACCATTAATAAAAAATAGAATCAAATACAAACGGGACTTTGTTATTATCAAACCGGAGGAGTGCGAAATGCATGCTCCAACAATCTCCCCCTTTTGATAATAACAAATCCATATAAAAAGAAATCATGTCTATTTAGATTGTTGATTTTAACATTTGGCGTGTGCACAAAAATAACATGATATATTTCTCTTAAAATAAATAATCTCCCCTTAGATGAAAGCTCCCCCTAAATGAATGCTCCCCCTAAATGTATGCTCCCCCTTAATGTTAAAGTAAGTTGAAATGATGTATTGTTTAGGTGGAATATTTAGGTGTAATATATTTGTGATTTCTTGAATATACCTATAATTCTCCCCCTTTTGGTATTAGCAAAAGATAATAGAGAGATAAAGGAGTAGTTCTTAAGGGAAAATAGATGATGTAGAAATGAAGAGTAAGCGGAAGCACTTGTTGGAAATGATTGAAGTTCATTAAATAATAGTAATATGCCATAGTATGAATAAACTCATGAAGAGACGGTATAGCCAGATGAAGTAAGAAAATAAAATAACTTAAACATGATGAAGGTCATTTGAAAGTATCATAGAAAGACACAATAGTGCATAGAAATTTGGAATAGTTTCGGTCCAATTCTCATGAGATGAATGTTTATATAACATAATGATGTGTACATGTGATACTTAGATCAAACATATGAAGTTATTTAATGCACATGATCATTAAAATGGAGAACATAATATAAGCATATAAAGACAACTTTGACCTTGAAGATATAGCATAATAAGGATAGAATACCATTTGCTTTTGCACAAGACACTTTACAATTCTTTCCAAGGTGCTTAACAAATGCTCATTAAGACTTATCAGGAGGGTAAGTAGTGCTTGGTGGAGTATCCTTGTCTTTAATTTAACCCTTTTTTATCACATATGTTGTGATATCTTTAATTCGAGATATTTTTAATTTTTTGAATTGACCAAGGATCTCCGAATTCACTTGAATCACAAAAGATGGTATATATTTTGATGTGCTAACAAATCAAGGTTGAAAGTAGTATTTATTAAGTGCTTTTGTATTATGTTAAAGCAAATATGATTCATGTATATATTAAATAGAAAGACATACGTATTGATCAAAAGAAGTGAACGTGAAAGTTCATTATGATATATAAACAATTTCTCATACTTAGAGGCATGCGAAAACAATTTCCAATGGTCTAATTAACTAAGTAGGAGTGTCAACACGATGATAGCTTGGAAATGAAATCATATAATCATGTAAGAGCCCTTTTTTAAAAAATAAAAAACACATGGTTTGTCATCAAGTCATGAGTTGAAGCATTAATAATGACATATAACTATTTGAAAGCATCAAAGGGACCAAAAATTGAAGATTAAGCAAATCGGGAGCTGTCGGAAATTTCCGACAGTCATTGTCGCCTGGGCGACAGCTAATAATATAAATACGGCTTTAGACCGAGTCAAACCCTATTGTGCATCATTTTTCTGGTCTGAAGGGCGAGAGAAAGCTGTCGGAGTTCGGCGACAACCTAGATCTAAGGTATGGTTTTTGGATTTGTAAGTTTTTGATTCAAAAAATTTTTATGGATTTGTGATTTTTGAAAGTAGAGAAGAAGGAAAATGTGGTTTTCATTTTACTATTGATGAATGGTTTAGATCTTTGAAGTTTTGTGTTTTAAAAGTGTAGATCTAGTGTAAAGCAAGTGGATCTTGTTGGATCTTGGGGAAAAATGTTTTGATTTTGTGATTCTTGTGGTTGAAGTTTTGTATTTTTGACATGGTGGAATTGGAAAAACTGAAGCATTCCTTTTGAAGATTGTGAAGAAGATGAATAGTAAAGGAGATGTTAGAAGATGTAGTTTTTTTTTTAAATATTGTTTTTTTTTAACTTGATGTTGTAATAAAACTTGATTTTGAGTAGATCTGGAAGTGTAAAAAAAAATTCAAGAAAATTTCACTGGAGTACTGTCGGAATTTTCCGACAGTCACTGTCGCCTGGGCGACAGTGTTCCAGAGCACAGGACTTGTTTAATTTATTTTTGTTATGTTTTGTTTGCAGAATGGCTTCCAGTTCTAAAGCGCGAAGGAGTACGTCTGAAGATGCGCATAGTTCGTATCAAGTTTACCCTGGGGTGGAGAAAGCCATAGTTGGAGTAGCGAAATATGTTGAATTTGATTCGCCGAAGCACGATCATATCTATGATCGTATTGCGAATGCAGGTATAATTTCAGTAATCACAGCAGATTCATTCTCATCCTTTTTGATTCGAGAATTTTATAATCATTTGGAAGACCCGAGTTATACTGAATTGGATGGGGGAGTGAGATCTAGAATCCAGGGTCAACATGTGGAAATAACACATGTTGATCTAAGAGAGGAATTCGGTCTTCTTATGAGTGAAAATATGCCGGATATAGTGGAGAGTTATAGAAAGGATAGAGATTGGACCCTTGTAAACATGAGTTTACATGGGAGTCAAAAGAAGACTCTAACCACTGAAGTTACATCACTCACTCCGGATGCATATTTAGTTCAAGATATATTAAGGAACTCAGTTATGTTAAAGAGTGGAGATACAAGGAGTATCACGGCACAGTTGACCCTCATTACTTACTTTATTATGGAGGATGAACCTTTTGATGTAGCAGACTTCATACTTTCCCAGATTCGGTATGCTTTTAGATTAAAGCATCCAAAATGGGTGAAGGTTCATACTCTCCCAATGGGGGCTATAATTCAGCGTATACTATATAAGAAGTATGGATGGATAGTTCAATATTCGTATTTTGATGATTGTTTTCCTGAGATATATTATACGGGTACCATGAAAGTGAAGAAGATGCATAAAAAGGCCCATCCTGGAATTGAGATTAGAGAGCCTCCAATGCCTAGGGAAGGATCACTACGAGAGTCTATAGATGATCTTCGTGATTCACTAGAGGATCACAAGAAGGAAGTGAAGAAGGATCGTAGTAGAATGCAAAAGTTTATGAAATTTTTGGTCAAAGGTTTGAAGTTAAAGCCTACACCGGAGGAAGCGGCCGAATGGCAAATTCCAGATGAAGAACCGCCACGCCAATCGGTGAGGCGGACTCGACGTGGTAAGGCTGTAAGACGAGGACCTCCAGAAGACTGTCCAGAGAGCAGCGGGGCTGGTTATGAGGATTCTGAGTAGTTTTTATCAGGGTGCCGCTTCTGATTGATGTCGGAATTTTCCGACATCCACTGTCGCCTGGGCGATAGTGAACTTCTTTAGATTTCGTATTCTGTTAATGAACTTAAACTTTTGTTGAATTCTACTATTTTATGGAACAAATTTTATGTAATATTAATGATGTGTGAATCTTTGTTAAGTCATTTCAAATTCTATGGCTTGATTTAATATTTTAGTTTTTCTTTTTAAAATGTATAATTTTGTGATGATTTTTTTTTTAAATTTATATGTTTTGAAGTAGGGATATATTCATTGTGAAATGTCTAGGATTCCCAATTCTAGCCTAAGCATAGAAAAACGGGAATTCGGTAACGGTTTAGTGAATATATCCGCTAGTTGTGAATCCATTCCTATGAAATTGATTTTTATATTTCCCTTCTTAATATGATCCCTTATAAAATGATGTCGGACATCTATATGCTTAGATCTAGAATGTAATACGGGATTGTTAGTTAAGTCTATAGCACTTTTATTATCACACTTTAATTCTACACTACTTTGTTGTATGCCAAAATCTTCTAACGTTTGTGACATCCAAAGAGCTTGAGCACAACAACTACCTAGTGCAATATATTCGGCCTCGGTAGTAGAGAGGGCAACAGAATTATGTTTCCTACTCGGCCATGAAATAAGTGAAGGGCCGATAAAATGACAAGTGCCACTTGTGCTTTTCCTATCTAAAGAACATCCCGCATAATCTGAATCCGAAAAACCATGCAAAATAAAGGAATCATTATGAGGATACCATAATCCTAATTTAGATGTTCCTATAAGATATCTAAAGATGCGTTTCACCGCTTTTAAATGTGACTCTTTAGGATTAGTTTGAAATCTAGCACATAAACAAACGGCAAACATAATGTCAGGTCTAGATGCGGTTAAATACAATAAAGATCCTATCATACTTCTATAAAGGGTTTGTTCAATTGAAACACCACTTTCATCTTTTCCTAATTTTAGGGAAGTACTCATAGGAGTGTTTGCATGTTTTAGATTTTCAAATCCAAATCTTTTTAACATATCATGAATATATTTGGTTTGACATATAAAAATACCATCATGTTTTTGTGTAATTTGAAAACCTAGAAAATATGAAAGTTCTCCAACCATGCTCATTTCAAATTCTTTTTTCATAAATTGAACTATTTCATTACACAACTCTTCATAAGTGGCTCCAAAAATAATATCATCAACATAAATTTGCAAAATAACTAAATCATGATCAAATTGCTTAATGAAGAGTGTAGAATCCGCACTTCCTATTTTATAATCGTGCTTTAATAAATATTGAGTTAATCGATCATACCAAGCACGAGGCGCTTGTTTTAATCCATAAAGCGCTTTATCTAATTTATAAACATAATTTGGATATTTCTCATTTACAAAGCCAGGGGGTTGTTCTACATAAACCTCTTCTTTTATATACCCGTTTAAAAATGCGGTTTTGACATCCATTTGATATAATTTAAATCTTTTAAAACAAGCAAATGCAAGAAATATCCTAACCGCTTCTAATCTTGCTACGGGTGCAAAAGTTTCATCAAAATCTACCCCTTCAATTTGTGCATAACCTTTTGCAACTAATCTGGCTTTATTTCTAATAATTCTAGATTCAATATCCAATTTATTTTTGAAAATCCACTTAACTCCAACGACAGGATGATTTTTGGGTCGTTCTACAAGATTCCAAACCTTATTACGTTCAAATTTATTAAGTTCTTCATTCATAGCTAAAAATCAAAATTCATCATTTAAAGCGGTGGAAACATCTTTTGGTTCTATTTCAGAGACAAAACAAAGGTTTGATAATAAAACATGTAACGATGAACGAGTACTAACCCCTTTTTGCGGATCTCCAATGATAAGCTCCTTTGGATGATCCTTTGAAAATTTCAATTCACTTGGAGGCACATATTCTTCTCTTTCTTCTTCTTCTCTATCTTCTTCTTCTCTTTCTCCTTCTCTTTCTTCTTCTTTTTCTTCTTAATTTTCTCTAAGTTCTTCATCATCATTCTCCACCGAAGGAAGGGGTTCATCTTCTCCTATAATTTTCTTTTCTACACATGAAGCAAACTCATCAAACCCAACATGAATAGATTCTTCAACTATTTTTGTTCTTTTATTAAAAATCCTATAAGCTTTACTAGTTGAAGAATAGCCAATAAAAATACCTTCATCACATTTTTCATCAAATTTTCCTAAGGAATTTTTAGAATTCAAAATAAAACATTTACAACCAAAAACTTTGAAATAAGAAACATTTGGTTGTTTATTAAAAATTAATTCATACGGAGTTAATTTTAAAATAGGGCGAAGCATTACTCTATTAATTACATAACATGTCGTACTAACCGCTTCAGCCCAAAAAGATTTTGGTAATTTAAATTCAGATAGCATCGTACGGGCTAACTCTTGAAGAGTTCTATTTTTCCTCTCAACTACACCATTTTGTTGTGATGTGCGTGGAGCGGAAAATTCATGTTTAATTCCTAACTCCGTACAAAAAGAAATAAACTTTTCATTTTCAAATTATCCTCCATGATCCGATCGTATGCGTTTAATTTTTAACTCAAATTCATTTTGAATACGCAAACATAATTTTGAGAATTCTGAAAATGCATCGGATTTGGAGGTTAGAAATAAAGTCCAACAAAAACGAGAATAATCATCAATCAATACAAATGTGTATTTTCTACCTCCTAAGCTAGAAATTCCAATTGGCCCAAATAAATCCATATGTATTAATTGAAGTGGCCTAATGGTAGAAATAATGTTTTTACTTTTGAAAGATGATTTTGAAAATTTTCCTTTTTGGCAAGGCACACATAGTGAAGAAGATAAATTTCCATTTGACAATGGTAAACCTTTAATTAATTTATCTTTTGAAAGTTTTGTAATTAACTTGGCACTAGTATGTCCAAGTCGCCTATGCCATAAATCTAATTCATCATTTTTTGATAAAAAACATTTTAAGGTAGAATTTGAAAAATCAAGAAATTTAATCATATATACATTATGACATCTAGGTGCGGTAAAAACAATTTCATTTGTTTTGGAATTAATAATTTTGCACAAATTTGTAGAAGATTCAAATAAAACATTTAAACCCTTATCACATAATTGACTAATAGAAATCAAATTATGCTTTAATCCTTCTACAAATAGAACATTTGAAATTGAAAAATTTTCGTTACCCACAACTCCGATGCCGATGATTTTTCCTTTTCCATTGTCTCCAAATGTAACAACTCCTCCTTTCTTCATCTCCAGGCTAAGGAACTTCTCTTTATTGCCCGTCATGTGTTTTGAACAACCCGAGTCCAAGTACCACAAGTCTTCTTTGTCCTTAGCCTGCCAACACACCTAGAAAGAAGAGGTGAGTAAAGATCTGGTTACCCAAGTGGTTCCACCCATAGTATAGGTAAAAGCCTTAGGCACCCAGATTTGTTTAATTTTACTTTTTCCTTCCTTCCAGCAAGAGTCCGTAGTGTGGCCAAATCTATTGCATTTGGCACATGTAATGTATTTAGAAGAGTATAACTTTTCTGGACTTTTACTGGATGAGGATGCAGTATTTGACAATTCATTAACTTTAGAATTTTTTAAAGTAGATTTTCTGGACTTTTCACTGTCGCCGGCGACAGTGGTTGTCGCCGGGCGACAGCTTCCTGGCGTGTATCCGAGTCCAAACCTTCCAGATACATGGCGTTGGTATCCTAAGATCATATCCAGTGATCTTCGGCCCATTCCAAATTTTTTTCATGGCTAGTGTTAAGTCATGAATCTGGTTTCTCATTTTTGTATTTTCGGATACCAGATTTACACATCTACGTTCAAAAGATTTCTTTCCCTCATGAATTTTGGAAATTGAAGATTTCAGATCTCTCTCTAAAATCTCATTCTTTTTAGTAAGAATTTTTATTGTAGAATGAGATTTAGAAAGAGATTCTTCAAGTTCTTTAATTCTTCCCAAAAAGTGATCACACTCTTGGCAAGAAATATCTCTTTTTCCAATAGTCTTAATTTCCTTTAACAATTTTTTGTTTTCTTTAAGTAAAATTTCATTTTCAGATTTAAGAAGATCATACTCTTTTAAACTTTTTTCAAAAAATTTGCAAGTCTTTAAAAATTCAGAAAATAATTCATCATAGGTTGGAGGAGTTACCTCAGTGTCGCTTTGGACACTGCATTCGTCATCAGATATGACGCTCTTTTCCATTAAGCACATGTTGGCCTCCTCTTCTTTACTTGAGTCTGAACTGCTTGCATCCTCAGAAGTAGTATCATCCCATGTTTCCGCCTTCAACACCTTCTTTGACCCTTTGTGCTTCTTTTCTTTAAGTTCTTTCAAGTACTTTGGACACTTGCTTCGGATGTGTCCTAACTTCTTGCAGTGATAGCACTCCGATGGCGGTCTCTCTTCCTCCTCATCGCCTTCCTTTCCTTTTTTCTTCCTAAACGTCTCCTTCTTAAAATACTTAAACGAATTCCTCCTCTCTGGATTTTTCATAAATTTTCTAAATTTTCTAACAAATAAACTTTCCTCATCTTCTTCTTCCTCCTCAGAATCACTAGTTTCTTCCTTCTTAGATCTTAGAGCCAATCCCTTCTTCCTTGGCTCCATATACTCTTGTTGTTGAATTTTCAATTCAACTTCATGAGTTTTCAAGTTCCCAATGAGGCTCTCCAATTGTAAGGTCTTAAGATCATGTGACTCGGAAATTGCAGTCACTTTAGGATTGAACTTCGGGGGAAGTGATCTTAAGATTTTCCTTACTAAGTCTCCATTTGAGAACACCTTTCCTAGCACCTTTGAGTCGTTCACAATTTTTGTGAATCGTGTGTACATCGTATCAATCTCTTCATCTACCTCCATTTTGAACCTTTCAAATTCAGATTCCAGTTGAAATAGCTTTGAGTCCTTTACCTGCGAAGTACCTTCATGAGTGATTTCTAACAGATTCCAAATTTCAAATGCAGTATTACAAGCACAAACTCGATTAAACTCAGTGCGATCTAGTGCGCAAAATAAAGCATTCATGGCTTTTGCATTGTACTTACATTTTAATTTATCATTGTCATCCCATTTGTCTTTGGGCTTATCCATAGTTACATCTCATACAACAAATGTTGGAGAAGTGTAGCTAGATTCTACCATATTCCAGACTTCTATATCTAGCGCAATTAGAAAACAACGCATATGTGTTTTCCAATAATTATAGTCTGTGCCCGTGAATAAAGGTGGTCTACTTATGCCTTTCCCCTCAACGAACGCATGATCATTGTGCGCCATTACTCCTTGTGGTAAAACCGTTTTGGAGTAACCTCCCTCTGATACCACTTGTTGGATCGTATGACGCCCTTAGAGGGGGGTGAATAAGTGTGTGTTTAAAATATAAGTTTTACTTAATAATTTTTTTTAAACAGATTTTACTTTAAAAAATTACTTATAAACACTTTCAAACCAATGCAATTTTTGTATTAAACCAAACACAAATTTCTAAGATAAGGATTATGCCACCAAATATGTAATTAAAGAAAAAGACATAATTATATTAATCATGAAATTTGCATACAATAAAAATGATCTTAACAATGCTTAAGATCAAGGCACAATTATGTTAATAAAAAATTCAACAATTTTGGTTTACCAATCCTTCTCCTAAGGATCGGAAGGCTATCATTTGTCTCTCCCAAGACCAAGCCCAAGCCTATCCTCTAGATATTCTCAAGATCTAGACGTAGCACACAAGGCCACGATTTCCCACCAAGCCACGCAAGGACTTGGACGCTCCACACAAGGAAGCGATTTTCCCCTAAGCCACGCAAGGACTTAGACGTCGCACGCAAGACGACGATTTCTCTACCAATCCAAAATGAAATGTGTGTAAATGAAAATGCAATATGAAAAGAACAACTCCCTAGAATTTCAGATCTCTGAAAGGATGGTTGAAGCCTCGAGATGATCGTTGATGTAGAAGCGCGCCCGATCTCGTCTTCAATCTTCAATCCTTCTTTGCACAAATGGGAGTTGAAGAGGTTCTGGAGCTCTCTGGTTCGTATGCACTCAGGAAGGGACTTGGAATTCTCAATTCTTGGAATGCACGAACACAAGGAGTCAATTTATAGAAATTCGATGTCGCCTGGGCGACATCGACTGTCGGAATTTCCGACAGCGCTAAACTGCCGCCATAGTGCTGTCGTGCGTGCAGTTGCTGTAACCTCCGAGCTGTCGCCTGGGCGACATCGATGTCGGATTTTCCGACAGCGCAAAACTACCGGTCGTGGTGCTGTCGTGGGCAGTTGTTGTAACCTCCGAGCTGTCGCCTGGGCGACATCGCTGTCGGATTTCCGACAGCTCAAAACTGCCTTTCGTCGTGCTGCCGTGGGGGGAAGTAGTTGTAACTTCTCTACTGTCGCCTGGGCGACATCAGATGTCAGAATTTTCCGACAGTGAAATTTTCCTACACTCAAATTGAGCTCCAGCAGAAATGTGAACATCTCATACCTGTTACCTGCACACCATTAATAAAAATAGAATCAAATACAAATGGGACTTTGTTATTATCAAACCGGAGGAGTGCGAAACGCATGCTCCAACACTCACACCTGATGAAATCAAGCATCTGCTAACCACCATGAAGTTTTCAAGGGATAAACCAATCCATCTAAAGAAAATAGACTTTTCTGAGGAATACAGACTGCTAGCAGACATAGTAGGAAAGATACTACTATGCAAAATTTCAGCCCATGATGCAGTTCCCAAGCAGTAACTGAACATCATGGGGGCCCTTGTGCTGAAGAAGAAGGTGGACTGGGCCACATGGTTACTCAAAATAATAGGCTCCAAATACTCACACAAAGAAAATGCATATATGAGGATTATGAGTCAAGTACTCTTCCACTCATTCCCTGACCTCTGTAGGTCAAAAGGAATCCCCATTCCTCCAGAGAAAAGAATGTCAATAGCCCTATTCTCCAAGTGAACCAGGCAAATTCCTAAGCCTGGTTCCATTCCTGAAAGGACTCCCTCTCCTCCTAACTCTCCTGCTCATCCATCTCCTCCTACTTCTCCTCAAAGAGACAATTCTTCTCTACCACCATCATCCACTCAAATAGTCTCTACCACCCTCACAACTCCTTCTCTACCTACCTCTTCTCAAACAACTGCTCCTCAAACAGCAGTTTCTCCACCTCCTTTATCACCCATACCTTATGTATCAACTAACTTCTCGCCAGCCTCATCACCACCTTCACCACTCTCTCCTCATCCCCAACCACAACATGAACCATCTGCATCCACTAAAGCTCTCCTCACTCAGTGCATTGCATCAGCAACTCAAACATTCCAAGCAATGCTGGATGAGCACTGCTCCCAGATTCATTCCTCAATCCTACACATGCACACCCAAATAGATGGGGTCAGTGCCTCTGTGCAAAGTCTGAAGAACTCTCTCTCTTCCTCAAGAGTTACCAAGTCTTTCTTAACCTCCTTGGCCAAGAAGGTCAAGAAGGGGGAGAAGCTTGATGAAGAGCAGCCCTCCAATCTTAAATCTCCCTCACACAAATCCCCTCCTTCTTCAAAATCTGACAGTCTTGCACTGCTCAAGACAATTGGGAATGAGATAGTACCTGAGCTATACAATGATGAACAAACAATAGAGGTACTCAACATAGCAAGAGATGCTGCAAATCAAGTGGCACTACTACAAGGGGAGGGAAGCAGAGCAGAAAATGAGGCTGAAAAGGAAGAAGGTGAGAAAGAGCTGAATACTGAAAAAGGAAATGAAGCTGATGCTGGGAAAGAGAAAGAGCCAGATGCTGTGATGGCTGAAGAAGGGGCTCAGGAGTCAGGGGCAGGGGGAGCTGAGACTCAGGGGGAGCAAATGGCTGAGACCCAGGGGGAGCTGAGGGAGTCACCTGCTACTGGGAAAGAGCAATCCACAATAGTATTCAAGAGAAAAAGAAAGACTCCTCCTACCCCTCCTGAATAATACTTGAAAACAATGTTTCATATACTTTATGATTGGTCTGAACATGAAGTTTGCTTCTGACTGTGTGAAATCTTCATTATCTGTACAAATGCTTTGCTATGTTAATTATATGCTAAATACAATTTCTCTCTAAATAGGGTTAAGATAAATAGGGGGAGATTGTTGGGGAAATGATTTCTCTTAACCCCTAGAAATGAGTTAAAGAAGAATTCTAAGAATGAAAAATAAGGCTAAGTAAATATGCGTCGAATAGTATTCGACGCAACGTCGAGATAAAGTCGACGTTTCTATCAGAATGAGTCGAAGTAGCTCCAAGCAGAAGTCAACGTATCCTATGTCGACGTAGCTCTGACTTCTAGTCGACGTATCTTGAGAAGTCGACGCACCCTAGTCGACGCACCTTCCTTATTCTCCTCTCGACGTCCAGACAGGATGTATTCGACGCTTGAGTCGAATAGTAATCGACGCACGTCGATCTTTATGACAGAATTCAAAATTGCCAGATCTCTTTCCTTATCTTATAGATCTGATTTATATGGAATCAATTTATGTCTTATAGCCGTTCTGAATCTTTCTTTTCCTCTATTAGATTTTTGGCTAAATTGATTAAATCCTTTATGGACATTATTTGAAATCAGATTGAATACTTTCCTTCTATGGATATAACCGTTATGTAAATTTCTCTTTCTTTCTAATACTCTGCTTGCTAATTGATTACTCTCCTATAGTGTTATTTTAATGAACAGAGCTATAAATAACCAAGGAGGTCGGCAGAGAAAGGGGACTAGGTGATTCACCATTTTACATTTGAAAAAGAGGAAAAGCTCCCAAGTGATAAAGAGAGAATTGAGAAATAGCCCTGCAGCATTATTCAAGCATTCTTCTTCTCCTGCTTCTGAAATCACTCTGCTGCAAATTCTGAGAGCTCTCACATAAGAGGGAAAAGCTACAAATCTTCTTCTCTCTATAGAAGAAAGATTTAATTCACTACTTCTTGTGCTTCCAATCTTCTTGCTAGGAAGAAGATTTATTCTTGTTTTAAATACTTCTTTTCCTTTTTCTTATTTTCATTCTCACATATTGTAAAAGAGTTTTTAGAATCACTCTTCAAAAAATTCAGTTGTACTGGTTCTAATAGTCTCCTTGTCAAAAGACTCAGTTGGTTCTAAGAGTCTCCTTATCAAAAGACTCAGGGTGGTTCTAAGAGTCTCCTTATCAAAAGACTCAGTGCAAGATAGTGAATTCCTACCAAGGGGGTAGAAGAGTGGACTACCCAAAGTTTGGGGAACCACTATATTTTCTTGTGTTGTGCTGTGATTTCCTTTCTTGCATTTACTTTCTTTATTTGTTTAATTCTTGTTGGTGTGTGTGGGAAGCTCTAATCTGTGATCATACACATATATATATATATATTTACTTTGCACAAAATATTTTAAATCTCTATTCACCCCCCCTCTAGAGAATTCTAGTGAGGTTAACTGTGCACTTTCAGAGGGGAAGTTCCTAAGCGGCTTCCGGGTATGTGGCGGGACCTCCCCATTAAGCCCTTGGTCCAGTCCATAGTTCCTCAACCTTCAACCTAGAGATCTCCCTTGGGGGGGGGGGGGGTAAGGGTTGGTCGCCCCTCATCTCGGTGAGGGCCTCGAACTCCACAGAGGCCGAGAAATCGGTTTCACCAGTGACCGTCCAGCAGAATGCAAGATAGCAAGAAATAATTAGTTATAGGATGACGAGCGAGACGACAGCATTCAGCAGACGCGGGAAAAGCATAAGAAGTTAAAGCAAAATCAGAAAGAAAAGAACCATTCACAGATCACAGTCAGAAAATTATTACAAGGCCAAAGAGTTTAGCAGTGTCTTTTCGAAACACTAGTGGTGGGGACAAGGGAGCGAGTGTTGGTAGGCTAGTGCTCGGACCAGCGCCATCGACCCCGACCTCACGTCCCTGCCACCGGGGGCATTCACGGGGTAGTAATAAGCGCTCATGGCGGTGATCTCTCGGTTGGCCAAATGCAACTGGTCCCGGGCTCGTGCAGCGTGCCTCCCGGGAGAAAGCTCCCCACCTTCGTCTCCCAGGCGCTCAACTTCGGCGAGAAGGCGTGCATAATCTCGGCTGAGGGATTTCAATTCGCGCGTTGTTTCCATATGCTGCCCGTCGAGCTGAACTGCAAGGTCCCGCTGCATGAAGATGAGCTTGCCAAGGACCTCTTTCATTCTCTCCTTCATGGTTTGGGCATCGGAAGGGTCACCTAGGAAATCCGAAAGCTCCCTAGGGGAAGGAGGAGGCGAGACCATCCCTTCTCCCCCCTCATAGTAGGGTCTCATGGGAGAGGCCTCTCGGTGACTTGCGAAAGCGAAAATTATTGGTCTCAGCAGGTAAGACAATCACGTCAGAGCGAATGAGGTCACTAACCTGGTACTGGCTCATTATACATAGGAGGGTGTTGCGTTGAAGGCTGCCCCTCGAACAGGCCGGCGGAAGGATGGAGAGATTTTCCTTTTCCGGGGCAGAAGGGTTCCGGGTTGGCAGCAGCAGCGGTGCCTTGATCAATAGGGGGGCGAGTGCGGCCGAGATCCCGGCCAGGTGAGCCCTCATGATCATTCGCGGAAGTAGGAGTTCCCGGACAAAGGGGGGACGTCGAGGAGTAGAGGGCTGGCTGGAGGTACCAGGATCAAGGGTTGTCACAACCCGTATTTTCCCGACATAAATTATAATATCAGAGTAAAGGGGGAAAACACGCATCGTGATGCCACGTCCAGTAGGGGACAACTACGGACGCTCAGGCGAGCAATCAAACGAACTTTGTCACGAGAAAAGATGTGAATTAATAAAAGAATTATCTTTTAAGATTGTTTTTGTTAGATTAGGAAGCCGTGTCCCTCGGCCCTGCGGTTTACCTAGCCGCACCTTATAAAAGACAAGCATTCGCAATGGAAGAAAATAAGTTCACTTTATCCCCTAACGGCGCTGAAGACTAGAGACGTCTCTAGGGCGATCGCCGGTCTAAATTTAGTATATAATAAGGAGTTATTAGTTTTATTTAAGTTTACGTTTTTGCAAATATGTGATACTTAATAGTAGATGCAACAAACAGTTAAAAGATCAACTATTTATAATGCTAAAAGAAACTGCTATAATATACATCAAAATAAGCTTTTCCCAGTGTGTATAATCACAAAATAACTAAGTAGCAGTAAAGGAAGTTAGCAGCAGCATCAGCAAGTAAACTAAGCAAAACCCACACGGGCGTCAACAACTGACACGAACCCGCAGGGAGAACAGTCCACACTCCAGAAGGAAATTACAACAAAAGAAATTGAATCCTTACCCACTGGAGAGGGAAGGCCTCGACGACGATCAGAGCGACCCTGCTCAACTCTGGCGGCAGCTACCAACCTGAACCTGAGGCATCCATAAGAAAAGAATGCCTCAGCCCAAAGGGTGCAAGAAAACAGCATGGGTGTAAGAAAAGATAAGGCAGGGTAACAAGTAGCGTACACAGACTGAAACGAGCATATAGTACATATATATATACACATACATTCATATATATAACTATATATATATATGCTTATATAAGGGTTCAGTAATAGAAGTTTAAGAAGATCCCGCATATAACCAGCCCGAGAAGCGAGAACATGACTAAACTTGGCATATAATGCAAACACGGACAGGTGGTGGCGGACCCAAATCAATGTCACTATCCACTCACATAAAGGGGACATTCACCCCAACTAAACAAAGGCGCCGTGGTGGTGGTCTCATCGCCCCACCAACCACTATTAACATAATTATGATGGAGGACCCCATTGTTCCTTATACCCATCAATCCAATGCAAACAAGTCCAACAATATTTAGCCAAGTGAATATGCAGAATTTAAACACGTAGTCACGATTCGGGACTAGCTTAACCAATCCCAAGGAGCATCCCCCATAAAACAGCCCTCATAAACAGCAATCCCCTTTCAAGAAAAGTAGCAGCATCCCCAAATCAACAAGGAACAGCCCTCCCAACCGAGGGCCCAAAAGAGGCAGCCCCATCTAAAGCAAACAACATAGCGACAGCCCTTGATTAGACAAGGAATAAGATGTAGCCCCCCAGCCAAAAGGAAAAAAAAAAACCAGCATGACAATAGGTGAGCCAAAAGAGACATGCATTTAATTATATATGTACCAATAGCTGGACCCTTCGCCACCGACCATAGAATACTTCACATAGCAACAGGATAATCAAAGGAATTAAATGAATCTAGCCCAAAACAGTAGGATCACTTGCATAGCAGCCGAAATAGGAAACCCCACAAGAAATTATGTGCAAACAGCCCCCTGAGAGAGAACCCCAAGGGCAGCCCCCTTGATTTACAAATTTATTTTGAGACTACTAATTAATCAAACATAGCAAGTATACTAGGGGAGAGGGGTCTCAGAAGAAAACTTTGCATAGCACCCTAGCAATTCAGCCGGGGCAACATCAGGATATCCAAGAAAGAAATAATTTCAGCATAGAACTTAGGAAATTCCAAACAAACAGGGAGGTGAAACCCCCAGCATAACCCGATAGCATCAGGATAAGGAGTAAGCATTCCAGCATAAATAAGAGGTAGTAAAGCATCAGGAAAATAGCAACTAAACCAAGGGAAAAATGGATCCAGGTCCCTTTTTTTTTAAACCAAAACCAGAGAAAGAAAACAACTGGGCATAACCCTAATCGGCCAGGATAAGTAAGCGAGAAGGAGGAGATGGAGGGGAAGAGGAGGAAGTCTTCTTGCCTTGACGATGGGCTCCGACGAAACCCGACGAGCGAGAAGCAAGCTGCCCGGAACCCTAGCCCCGACACGAAGACAAGCTCCGGCAACACCACCAAAGCTCCACCGACGGCTAGGCCCACCGACCTCCGGCGACTCCGACGAAGCCCTAGCTCGCCAAACCCTCTCGCGCTCCACTCACGGCAAGGAGGAGGGGGGGTTATCGGGGGAGAGGAAGTGATGGCTGAAGTTTTATCTTTATAACTAAAATAATTAACTTATATATATATATATATATATAACTTTTATAAATATAAGAATTTATATATAATACTTATATATGTACGTATATTTAATTATCTATATACCTACCTACACACAAAAAAAACTCTTCATACATAACAAATTTTTTTTCTTTTTTTTTTTATAGGCACATATATATACAAACATATTTGGATACATCAACCCGAATAGGAACTTTTATACACGTATGCATATATATATAGATAGGTCTACGTATATGACTCACCCTAGCATTAACTCGCCGGACGACGACGGCGTTCCCGAAACAGTAACGCTTTGTCGCATCGACGCCTCGAATTAATAATTCGTTTTAAACTAATTATTATTAATTTCATATGTTCATTAAAAATAATAATAAGAAAACCCGGGGCGTTACAGTCACCCAACCTAACAAAAAGTTTCGCCCCGAAACTTTGCAACAACAATACCAAACATTTTACCACTATCATCCCTCACATACCCTCTTAGACTAATTATAAGAGAAAACCTGGGGCGCTACATATAATCTGAACTACAAAATTATAATTACTATCGTAGTGCTAGTAAAGGATATAAAGAAACGGAGCAAACATTCACTTCATCAATGTGCTCTGTATTATCAGGTTGTAATGGTTTTCTCGATTCAAGGTGTGAGCTAGCCTATATTAGAGTAACAAAATAAGACTATTGATTAAGGACGTGTTTCCCTTGAACTTTTAGTTAATGTAGGTGAAGACATGCAAATTCCAACTGAAAACAAGGAAATAATCTACTGCAAGTTTGCTGAAAATCACACAAAGTTCCACTTGAAAACATAGAACAAATCTACTGCAGGTTCACAAAATCACACAAAATTCCAACTAAAAAAAAAATAGTTCTACAAGGGGTTCAAACCTGCCATAGTTAGTTCAAGTAAAGAAGAAGGAAACTGATTCGAAGACAATATTTGTATCTAGGATGAATCGAGATGGAGAAGAGGGGGTTTATGCATGGTAGACCTCAAACCTGCTAGAAAGCTTTTCATCTGCCTTTAAACACAAGCTCCCAGGATGGTCGAGCCGTGAGGAAAGGAAAACATCCGAGGAGAACTGGAATGGAAAATATACTGGAAGCATAGTTCTAACAAAAATTAGGCTATTTTTTTTTTTTATCAAGCTTTAGTGTTCTGATCGCAACTACAATTAGAAATTCAAAACTCCTTTGTAATTGAGCCTACCATCACTTTTGATTAGTCTATGTGACAATTTTAAACAGCTATGGACAATCAAATACCCAAGAGAAAAATACTTACACTTACATCCAGAATATTGGAGAATTGATCTTGTAAAATTAAAGGAGAATTAGACCAGTAGCCTTAATAAAAATATGAACAGACAATTTTTGATTAAATAAAAGAATGATTGTAATAGGAAATGGAAGGGCTCATTACCAAGGTCTCGAAATGTCCAAGCCGAGAACAGAAAGCAGATCGCGGAACATCTGACTCGCGGATCCCCAACTAAAGGAAGCCTAAACGAAGATCAGCCTTCGAAAACACCGAACTAACTTTCTTCTTTACGAACAAGACGAGAGCACTCTAGGGTAAGGAACTAGGCCAGAAAAAGCCACACTGCAACCACTCATCTAACTGAGTGCGCAACTCTCACAACACACGCGGGGCCAAAGGGTACGGTGCCTTAGCAATAGGATAAGTACCCGGCTCAAGGTCAGAAACAAATTCCTCAACTCTCACAGGTAGAGGACCAGGGAGACTAACGGCGAAGACATCAGCGAGATCTCGCACCACAGGGAAGTAAATCCTCGATACACAACAACTACTACCGGTTTCTAACATAGAAACAAGGTAAGCAATGCCATAGAAAACTAAAGGCTCCTGGCACATACCGCAGAAATAATGGGGGAAAACATAATAACAAATGGTTTTAACCATAACTCAAGACGAGAGAATCAGGGAACACCGGATTCAGCAATTAATCAATATATCAATATTCAACTTACAACAAGGTCAAAGATTTCAGAAAGACGACACCATGCAAGGCTTGGTGTCGGAATAAGACGAAGGTAAACTTAACACACAAGGACAAACACCAGAGCCACACTCAAAGGTCAAAAGAAAACACTTGGTGAGTCTTAACTTGACTCCCAACGAACTTCTCGTAACAGTACGATGAATAAGGTACGACAAGACACCACAAATGAACACTGGCCAATTACAAGGCAACGCAAAAATAGAGCATAGCTTAGTTTGACGGTCAAGGAAGGTCTCATGATCAACACAGGGAGATGAACTAAACATTCGCTATAAGAGAGCAAAACTGCCGGTCACTGGAGCAGGTAAAGGACCCAAAATCGAAATTCGTCCACTTATCCTCCAAATTAAACAATTGCTAGCCCCGCTAGGTCACCGAGAACTAGGAGAAATCTCCAGGAAATTTAGCCCACCGCAATAAACAACTTAGCCAACCAAAGGAAGAAATGCAGGATCTGGAAATTTGCCGAACAAGACCACTTGTGCTTAACTAAATTAAATAAGCCCAGCATAAAACAATTAGCCGACAAGCTCAACCTTCCCCACGAAAACGGAATCTCTAACGTTTGCACCTTAAGTATAAAGCCATGTAATAATATTTGTTCACTTATCTAGAGAGCGAAGCGGCAAATGGTTTGAAGCAGTTATAAAGCTCGAAACCGAAATAAATCTACATAACCTCCGAGTTTAACGATTTACAACTTTGCCAAAAAGAAAATTCGGGAAGAACAAAAGAGATTCCTAGGAAATTTAGCACCTAACTCTCAAGCCCGTCAGGAATTAGGAAACAAACGTTCCGGGGAATCCAAGACCTAATGCTTCCCAACCCCACTAGAGATTACAAAATAGATTTCCAGAAAGATTAGCCCGCCCAACCACCAAAACCTTTAGCTAGAGAAAAGCACAAAGTTTGCATCCATCCCAATCTTCTGCTACCAAAATAAGCAAGATTAGCCAAGCGCAAAGGCAGAAATAACCAAGTGATCCAACCATATAACCATCCGGAGCTAGCTAAACACAAACCCAGTGCATGGCCAAGATGACCCAAAATAGGACGATAGCTGAAACTAGGACCACTGCTAGCACACCCCACAATAGATGTTAACAAAAATTTGGAGAAAACTACTAGCATAAACCACATAACTATCAACGGAAACTTGAAGGAAGCTGCTGACATGATCCAACATAAATGTTAACAGGTACTTGGGGAGTCCTTCTGGCAAGATTTAGCATAAAGCAGCCTAATGTTTCAGCATATTAGGCACACCAACAAATTTCAGATAAGGAGATTTCTAACGAAATTTCCTAATTAGACTTCACGATCCCAATACCCGAACAACCCATCAAATTTGAAAAAAAAACTCCTTTGAGCCGAAAGTATCAAGTCAAATTCGATAAATAGATTTCTATATATATCCTGGAACTAAGCCTCAAGAAAAACTGAGAGTTCACAACTTTGAAAGCTTCGCCGAATTTCTGTTTCCACAAATATAAGTGCTGAACAGACTGAAGATTTTTGGGAAATAGGAGAATGAGAGAAATCAAAATAAAAATGAAATAATCAGGTTTTACCGCACCTGGAATAGCTATATCTAAGATAATATGAATCTAGTTATGCTGCCATTAAGGGAAGCCTAAACCAGAAATAGAAATTCTAATTTTGGATACACCCAAAAAAAAACCCCATAGCAAAACAACAATTACCCAATCAGATCGCACACATAGCAGCCCCAAAACAACATACTAACAGGAGTCAGCACAGCAGCCCGACTAACGGCATACGTGCACGGGTTTCACTTGGGAATGTTGATGTGCTTGATGAGAAGCTTTTCGGAAAAAGAGACTTTCATACACTGGTTGTATTATGAGGCTATAAGTAAGGAATCTTGATATTATTTTCCTTCACAACGACGGTTTCCTACACATCTGAACATAGAGATCTAGAAAAAGATTTTACCAACACGCAATAGATCCAGGAAATTCTAGCATAAGAACCAAGAATTTATTAGCATATAACCAAACAAGAACCGAGCATCAAAAGGGGGGCTGCTCACCCCGCAATCGCAAGCAATATCAGTTGAGCAGAAGAAAAGAGGAGAGGGGGAAAAAGAGGAGAAGAGTTTCCTTGCCTCGCTGAAAACCCTAACCCGGCGACGAAGAACATGCCGCAAGCAAAATAGAAACGAAACAGACACTGCCATCAAACTCCGCCAAGGCCTGGGCACAGACCACTAACCTAACTGAGGAAGTCTGACGCGGGAAGCCAAACACGCTCCTGGGCTGGCCATCATCCATCAGGAAATCCAGACGCTTATCCCTGCACTGGATCACGGCGTCATAACGGGCTAGCCAATCCATGCCCAAGATCACGTCAAAATCCTCCAAGTCGATCACCTTCAGATCTGCATGCCCCAAAAATCCATCCAACACAATCGGACATTGTCTCACGCACAGATCTGACACCACTGACTCTCCGGACGGGTACTTGACACAAAAAGGATTACCAACTCGCTCCAAAGCCCAGCGATGCCGATCAACAAACCTCTTGGCCACGAAAGAGTGAGTGGCACCAGAGTCAAAAAGAACATGCGCCGAACAATCTCGAACCTTAAACTCGCCTAACAAATCATTATAGTCAAACGACATAACAAAGATAGAACGTTGCTATAGCGACTAAATTACCACAGAAAGATTGGACTACAACGAAAACGAGGAAGAACCTGATACAAACTGCCTGTTAAGATTGAACTCAAACCTCTAGGAAGGGAAGACATACAAATACTTGCTTTTGCTACTGCTTTTTCTCTGGGAAAAGTAAATACATAATATCACGCTATACTCAGGATGGTGTGCCATCCTTTAGCTCTCGTGCACCTCTCCCGTATGAATATAAACTTAAAATTTTACTTTTTTTTTTTAAACCATGCGTGTACATGTGTCATCGTGTAGATCTCTGGCTTGGCACGTGTGCTTATGCAATGTTATGCTATGCATGCAGTGCTATGCAAACTAAGAAAAGGCCTTAATGCATGCTATGAGCGGCGTACACATGCGATCTTATGCATCCCATACTACATATTATCGCATGCAACGAAAAAGAAAATCTAATGGACACGCATGCGACCTACGTTCTCATACTACATAACAGTCGCATGTTGTCACCTATGAGGATCCATATACAAACACATATTATGCATCCCATACTACATAATATGCCCCGTATACTTCTTTCATGCTTATGAGTGTAGTGTTCGTGCTTCAGCCGAGATCTACCGATGACCCATCGGTGAGTGTATGCAATGATTAACAATCCTCACTGGACGGTTAACCGGGCCAACCAGAACATTTCCAGCAACCCGGCTAACCTCCCTCTGATACCAACTGTCACAACCCGTATTTTCCCGACATAAATTATAATATCAGAGTAAAGGGGGAAAACACGCATCGTGATGCCACGTCCAGTAGGGGACAACTACGGACGCTCAGGCGAGCAATCAAACGAACTTTGTCACGAGAAAAGATGTGAATTAATAAAAGAATTATCTTTTAAGATTGTTTTTGTTAGATTAGGAAGCCGTGTCCCTCGGCCCTGCGGTTTACCTAGCCGCACCTTATAAAAGACAAGCATTCGCAATGGAAGAAAATAAGTTCACTTTATCCCCTAACGGCGCTGAAGACTAGAGACGTCTCTAGGGCGATCGCCGGTCTAAATTTAGTATATAATAAGGAGTTATTAGTTTTATTTAAGTTTACGTTTTTGCAAATATGTGATACTTAATAGTAGATGCAACAAACAGTTAAAAGATCAACTATTTATAATGCTAAAAGAAACTGCTATAATATACATCAAAATAAGCTTTTCCCAGTGTGTATAATCACAAAATAACTAAGTAGCAGTAAAGGAAGTTAGCAGCAGCATCAGCAAGTAAACTAAGCAAAACCCACACGGGCGTCAACAACTGACACGAACCCGCAGGGAGAACAGTCCACACTCCAGAAGGAAATTACAACAAAAGAAATTGAATCCTTACCCACTGGAGAGGGAAGGCCTCGACGACGATCAGAGCGACCCTGCTCAACTCTGGCGGCAGCTACCAACCTGAACCTGAGGCATCCATAAGAAAAGAATGCCTCAGCCCAAAGGGTGCAAGAAAACAGCATGGGTGTAAGAAAAGATAAGGCAGGGTAACAAGTAGCGTACACAGACTGAAACGAGCATATAGTACATATATATATACACATACATTCATATATATAACTATATATATATATGCTTATATAAGGGTTCAGTAATAGAAGTTTAAGAAGATCCCGCATATAACCAGCCCGAGAAGCGAGAACATGACTAAACTTGGCATATAATGCAAACACGGACAGGTGGTGGCGGACCCAAATCAATGTCACTATCCACTCACATAAAGGGGACATTCACCCCAACTAAACAAAGGCGCCGTGGTGGTGGTCTCATCGCCCCACCAACCACTATTAACATAATTATGATGGAGGACCCCATTGTTCCTTATACCCATCAATCCAATGCAAACAAGTCCAACAATATTTAGCCAAGTGAATATGCAGAATTTAAACACGTAGTCACGATTCGGGACTAGCTTAACCAATCCCAAGGAGCATCCCCCATAAAACAGCCCTCATAAACAGCAATCCCCTTTCAAGAAAAGTAGCAGCATCCCCAAATCAACAAGGAACAGCCCTCCCAACCGAGGGCCCAAAAGAGGCAGCCCCATCTAAAGCAAACAACATAGCGACAGCCCTTGATTAGACAAGGAATAAGATGTAGCCCCCCAGCCAAAAGGAAAAAAAAAAACCAGCATGACAATAGGTGAGCCAAAAGAGACATGCATTTAATTATATATGTACCAATAGCTGGACCCTTCGCCACCGACCATAGAATACTTCACATAGCAACAGGATAATCAAAGGAATTAAATGAATCTAGCCCAAAACAGTAGGATCACTTGCATAGCAGCCGAAATAGGAAACCCCACAAGAACTTATGTGCAAACAGCCCCCTGAGAGAGAACCCCAAGGGCAGCCCCCTTGATTTACAAATTTATTTTGAGACTACTAATTAATCAAACATAGCAAGTATACTAGGGGAGAGGGGTCTCAGAAGAAAACTTTGCATAGCACCCTAGCAATTCAGCCGGGGCAACATCAGGATATCCAAGAAAGAAATAATTTCAGCATAGAACTTAGGAAATTCCAAACAAACAGGGAGGTGAAACCCCCAGCATAACCCGATAGCATCAGGATAAGGAGTAAGCATTCCAGCATAAATAAGAGGTAGTAAAGCATCAGGAAAATAGCAACTAAACCAAGGGAAAAATGGATCCAGGTCCCTTTTTTTTTAAACCAAAACCAGAGAAAGAAAACAACTGGGCATAACCCTAATCGGCCAGGATAAGTAAGCGAGAAGGAGGAGATGGAGGGGAAGAGGAGGAAGTCTTCTTGCCTTGACGATGGGCTCCGACGAAACCCGACGAGCGAGAAGCAAGCTGCCCGGAACCCTAGCCCCGACACGAAGACAAGCTCCGGCAACACCACCAAAGCTCCACCGACGGCTAGGCCCACCGACCTCCGGCGACTCCGACGAAGCCCTAGCTCGCCAAACCCTCTCGCGCTCCACTCACGGCAAGGAGGAGGGGGGGTTATCGGGGGAGAGGAAGTGATGGCTGAAGTTTTATCTTTATAACTAAAATAATTAACTTATATATATATATATATATATATATATATAACTTTTATAAATATAAGAATTTATATATAATACTTATATATGTACGTATATTTAATTATCTATATACCTACCTACACACAAAAAAAACTCTTCATACATAACAAATTTTTTTTCTTTTTTTTTTTATAGGCACATATATATACAAACATATTTGGATACATCAACCCGAATAGGAACTTTTATACACGTATGCATATATATATAGATAGGTCTACGTATATGACTCACCCTAGCATTAACTCGCCGGACGACGACGGCGTTCCCGAAACAGTAACGCTTTGTCGCATCGACGCCTCGAATTAATAATTCGTTTTAAACTAATTATTATTAATTTCATATGTTCATTAAAAATAATAATAAGAAAACCCGGGGCGTTACAAGGGTGGCGAGATGTAGCGATCAGAAATGAATAGCGAGAGAAAAATCACATTGTTCATAGCCTACCAATTTGATGCGGGGTCTCGCCCAAGGTGCCTCCTGCGAATGGTCAAGACCCTGGTCCGGTGGGGGCCTCGCATCCGCTAATGGGAGCCCTGCGGTCTTCGCCGGGACGGTCCCGCGATCTTTCTCAGGAGTTGGTGCCTCCTGCGAATGGTCAAGACCCTCAGGCGGGCACTGTCTTAGGAGTTAGCAGGAAAATTGGGAGAAATGTGAATACCTGCATCTAGATATCGGGGAAAGGGTTATTGGCTGGATGGGGAGATTCCGAGGCTGACCCGCCCTCCACTCGATCCCGCCGGACCGCCAAAGCTCTCCTTGAGCGGAAGGGAGAGTTATGTTCCCTCTTCGTGGAGCGCCAGGGGGCGAACCTGGCGGCATTGGGGGCATTCTTCGCCTGGGCCGCGGCCAGGCTGTCCAGCATCTCCTGCGAGATCGGCTTCGGAGATGGTTTCGTAGAAGTCATCGTGGGGCGGCGAAAGCTCCGAGTGGAGGAGGAAATCACAACAGAGGAAAGAGAGCACTCCAGAGAAAAGGATCAAGTCAAGGGTATATATACAACATGGCGGTGGGACCCACGAAAAGATTCTGTCCAGGTCAGCAGGTACTCATCGAATACAGGGTTGGACTGTTCTTTCCGAGCGCGAAACTCGCTCGCAAAGAGCGGGGATTGTGTACAACCCCGTATTCGTCGAGTAGGTTCCCCAGACCCGAGGAAGCAGCGAATGGTGCCCTCTTGAACCACTAGTCCAGGGTTGGCGAATGGTGCCCTCATGGACCACTCGCCCAGGGTTGGCGAATGGTGCCCTCATGGATCACTCGCCCAGTGGGAATCTATAGGCGAAATGACCTAGATACCCCTTGTGGGTTGCCAATAGCTCTTCAGAACAGCGGAGTTAGGCTGTTAGCAGACCAATTTAGGGTGCAGTTAGTAAAACCAAAATGCGGATTCATACTATTTGCAGACCAGCCCAGAAAAACCTATAAATAGACCCTTAAGAGCACCTTGGAGGAGATCAGATCTTCTTGGGCTCTCTCCTCCTGGCTAGTTTCGGAGTTGGCTGCTAGTGCCCTCCAAGGTGCCCGGTTGAGCGTTGGTTTGGGAGGGGAAGTTCTCTTAGATCTTTCGAGTGTGTGGCGGGACCTCCTCGCTATAGCCTTGGGTCTGTTCCAGGTTTTCCATCCTTGGTCAGGAGAGTTTAGTGAGGGAGAAGTAAGCGCAGGCTACACCCTTCAGTGGGTCCGAACTCAGAGACCGGTTGACGATTTCAACAGACAATACCCCGACTGTGACCGCGAAAGTACCTCGATCCCGACAGCTGATATGCCCAGGGCTCCGCTCATATCAATTAATTAATACAGTTTAAAATAAACTCATTATTAATTAATGAATACAAAAAATATTTTTATATCATTTTTTGATTTTTTTTTTAAATAAATCTTATCATTATTCATATATTATTATTTTTTATCATTATTTTTATAAATTAAATTAATTTGTTTTCATTATTACTTTTCAAATCAACTTTAATAAAGTTAAAGTCTAGCAAAATAAGTATAAAAGTTCTACTAAAAATTTTTAAATTTAATAATTTTTATCATTATTTTTTAATTTGAGAATAAGATATAATTAATTAAATAGACATTGAATTTTTTTTATAAATATATGAAAACAATAAACACTATATTTTATATAATATATGTGTATAATTTCCTCTATATGTATATAAATTTTATAAAAGCCTAAAAGTGTCTACTTAACAATTATTCTGGCTGACAGCAATGCATTTGCCGCATGCGACAATCCCTGCGCCGCAATAAGACCAATAATAATAATAAGGCGTAATAATAATAATAATAATAATAAAGGCCGTTTATTTCACCTTTATACGGAAGTGCACCAAAATGCCAAAGATGGAAGGACTCATCTATCATCAACACCACAAGAGAAAAAACCGATCACGTGATTCTCTATCCAAAAACTCTGCCTCCTCGCCCATTCCTTCTACAGCCCAATCGGGCAACTCAACTCCTACCCATATCCGACCCGATACGCTCCATTAATTTTTGAAGCAGGAGGCAGGAATGCTGCTGTAGTGAGCTTGACATTCCAAATGTGCTGTGGGTGTTGACATGCGAGGCGACATTAATGCAGCTCTTAACCCGAGCCGATTCGATGGTTCAGAGAACGGGTGTTCTACTCCGGTGGATCCGAATCCGTCGGCCTCGCTTCGTTGCTGAGTTGTCGTGATGCCGACGGTGAGCTCACCGGACGCCGTCGGACCCACCCGCCTGCATCATACGTCGCTTTCGGCCTCGCAGCCCGGAGCGGGGGAGAGAGAAGAAAGTAACTTCTGCATCGGGAAGGAAAAGTTTGGGATCGTGATGGTAAGATGAGGGCGTCATGAATCAGGACGTCGACATCGGGCGGTTCACCGGCTTTTAGAATCATGAACAGAACGGCTACACTTTTAACAATTTCCATTTTATTTTCACTCATTAGAAGTCCGTAGCTGTTTTAGGTTAGTGAAATTTATTCGAATAAACATATTAGTATAATGTAGTGTTAACTGTGAAGAATGTTTTATACTGGGAATTGATCTTTTTTATTATTATGAAATTCTACCCGCAGTTTTTGAAAGAGTCTATAAGCACATCAGTTTTGGCTATTCGCACACCAATTTCTATGAGTTATTATGCGCCTTTTGAAAATAAGTCCTGTACATGCATTTTTAGGAAAAGTCTTCAACACGAAAATTGTAGATCTCGTCGAGATCTGCAACTTTCGTGTTGAACACTTTTCCTAAAAATGCATGTACATGGCGTATTTTCAAAAATCCGCTATAGTTACGATAATGACGACAATACGCCTGGTGCGTGCATTTTTAGGAAAAGTGTTCAACACGAAAGTTGTAGATCTCTCGAGATCTACAACTTTCTTGTTGAACACTTTTCCTAAAAATGCATGTACATAACATTTTTTCAAAAGGCGTATAATAACTCATAGAAATTGGTGTGCGAGTACCCAAAATTGGTGTGCTTATAACAATTGCCTAAAAATATGACTTAAAAGCGATCATTCTCTACAAATGTCGATCAGTTTTGTCCAACCAATCACCATATTCTACTGCATTTTTGCCGATCCTTGAGGAATCCTCTAAATTTAGAGGAGAGGAAATGCCATATTTTTTGTAAATTTTTTTAATTGCTTAATTTTGTTTTTATAAAACTTATTATTAATTTATAACTTTTATAGCCGCTACTCGCTAGTATACTTTTTTTAATTATGTTATACAATATATCAATAAAATCGTCTTGTCAAAATTTACAAAAACGAAACTAATATTGAATTCCTTCTCAATATTCTGAGTGAGTGGTGGAGTAGAAATAACGACATATTCATTTTCATCTCGCTCGTCTTCGACAATCATGTTGTGGATTATAATACAAACAGTTATGATATCATGTAACACATGTTTATCTCAAAAATGGGTTGACCCTTTAATAATCATAAATCTTGATTGAAGAACTACAAATGTTTGCTCTACATCTTTTCGGCATGCTTCTTGTATCATTGTGAAATGTTTTTTTTATCTTGTGACTAGAAAATAGTTTGAACTAGTGTTGACCATTTTAGATATATTCCGTCAGCTAAATAATAATCAACTTCATAATTTTTGCCAAGATTTAATAATGAGTAGGAGGCGTAATACCTTGTGCTAAGTTGACAAACAAATGAGACGAATGCAGGACATTGATATCATTGTTCGAGTCTGGTAAACCGAAATATGTGTGTCATATCCACAAGTCATACGATTCTACTGCCTCGAGAATGATTGTTGGCCCACCATGACGTCCTGAATATTAGCATGCTCATGTTGTTAGGCAGTTCTTCCAGATCCAGTGCATGCAATCTAGACTTCCCAACATCCTTGGAAATCTTCGTTCTTCACATTTCTGTAATAATCTTGCTGCATCCTATGTATACGCACAATCCCTAAGAGCATACAGTCATCGACTTGGAATTATACTACAAATTTTTCGCATTAAAGAATGTGTACGACAATCTCTAAGGGCCCGTCCGTTTGCACAGAATTGAAGACTTGAAATTGGAATTCGACGACGAATACCAATTACGCCGTTCGGTTCCTATGTAGCTTTAAGAATTGGAATTTGAGTTGAATATCATGGAATTGATTTTAGCCTAGACACAAAATCTAGCCGGACATATCAGAATTGGGCGAGTTTGGCTCGCTCAATTTACTCCTGATAAAAAAAGAGGAGCAACGACTCCTTAACTCCGCTTCCCGTTCCTCCTCGACATTCTGACTCGCTAGGGCTCCTCCTCCACTTTCCAGCAGCGACTCACAATCATACGATGATCCAGCAATGTCGCGCGTTTTTTCACCCGACACGTGTTTTTCGCCCGGATGCGCGTTTTTTGCCCGGACGCGCGTTTTTTCGCCCGGACGCGCGTTTGTCGCCAGGGCGAGCGTTTGTCCCCCGGGCGCGCGTAGCCTTGCCTATAAAAACCGGGCCCACCAGCCCGACCCGAGCCCGGCCCGGAAAAAGCTCGTTAAGGCCCGGGCTTGCCTGATCGGGCCCAGGCCGGGCTGTGGGGGCCTAACAAGGCCCCCACAATAAGCTTTTGCCCGGCCCGGTACCTGGCCCGGGCCGGGCAAAGCCCGGCCCACCCTTGGCTGAAGCCCAAGTGCCCAACGGCTCTTAGAGCCGTTGGTTCAGCGAACCAACGGCTCTAAGAGCCGTTGGCATGACAGCCAAATGGCAGCTAGTAGGCTGTCATTATGGCAGCCTACTAGCTACCAATGGCCTAGGGCCTAGGCTGGCATCCTAGGCCCTAGGCTATAATAAAAAAAAGTTCTTTTTTAAATAAAAAAAAAATATAATTTATATTATATAAACCCCCCTCTCCAACCGGCCACCCCCCTTCTCTCTCTCCAATTCTCTTTCTCTCTCCCTCTCTCTCTCTCTCCAATTCACTTTCTCTCTCCCAATCACTCTCCAATTCTCTCTCTTTCACACACACTCTCTTTCTCTCTAATCTCTCTCACACACACGCACAATCTCTCAAATCGAATATGACATCATCGTCTTCGATGGCGTCGACATCATCAAAGGTTGCACATGAAGTGGTGGAGCACAAGCATAAGGCTCCAGTTTGGGAGCATTTTGACAAGTTAAAGTCGGCGCCGAATTCAAAGCAAAGTGCAAATTATGAGGGAAGTTGCTGACCATGAGCGGCAACTCGACTTTAGCAAGACACACCAAGTCGTGCATTTCGAAACAAGCTCCGGAGTCCAGTCAGGTACGGTAGCTTCAGAATATGCTTTTTCTCTTAGTGGCAGGATTTTGACCGAGCGAAGGAGTCGCCTAAGCGAAGAATCGCTGGAAATTTATATATGTTACAAGGACCACTTGAATGCTATGAAGAGGAAGCAACACATTACACCGACCGAGAATAGCTCAACTGACGTAGACGATGAGATGGGCGCAATAAATTTAGGAGATGATTAAGCGCGCGCACACTCACAAGTCGCACCCCAGGAGCTGAAATTTTTTATAATATTTTAAATTACTGAATTTGTAATTTTTTTTTGTCATTTAAATTTTATAATAATTAAATTCATTTTTTGTATTTTTCATCTTTATTTTTTAAATTAGAATGTAAATCTGTATTTATCATTTTTTAAGATTAATAAAATAAAAATTCTTGTAAATTTAGATATGAATTTATTGTAAATTTTTTATTTTTAGGTCTTTTTTTAAAATTTAAAATATTAAAAAAAAAAAACTTAAAATAAAAATCGGGCTCCCAAGGCCCGGCCCGGCCTTGGGGGCCTTATCAGGCTCCCCCGAGGGGGGGGGGGGGGAGCCTGAGCCCGGCTATAACCGGGCCCGGTAGGTCCGGTTGAGGCCCGGGCCTACCGGGTTTTTTGGATAGGACTAGGCGCGCGTTTGTCGCCCGGGCGCGCGTTTGTCCCCGGGCGCGCGTGTTTCGCCCGGGCACGTGTGTTTCGCCCGGGTGCGCATTTTTTGCCCGGGCGCGCGTTTTTTCGCCCGACGCGCATTTTTTCGCCCGTGCGCGCGTTTTTTCGCACGACGCGCATTTTTTTCGCCCGGGCGCGCATTTTTTCGCCCGACAGGCATTTTTTGCCAAGACACGCGTTTCTCTCCCGGGCGTGAGTTTTTCGCCCGGGCGCGCATTTTTCGGCCGGACGCATTGTTTGTCGCTCATGCACTCATTTTTCAACCGGGCGCCCGTTTTTCGCCCGGGCAGGCATTTTTCTTCCGAGCGAACATTTTTCGCCCAGCCGGGCATTTGTTGCCCGGGCGCACGTTTTGTTGCCCGGGCACGCATATTGTCGCCCGGGCAAGCGTATTTTTTTTCAGCAGACGCATTTTTTATTATATATATAAAAAAATATTAGTTTATTCATAATATTTTTCAATTCTTAAATTAAATTTTATTTAATAAACGAACAAAAGAATTGATTAATTCCACAATATGCACTAATATTGTTTATTAGGCGAAGCTGGAATTGAAATTAGACCAATTCCAATTCTGAATATCGAATCCCAATATCGAATTCCAATATCAAAATCCAATTCTGTCCAAACGAACGGACCCTAAGACTTATTGATATAGGGCACTGTTATATATAGACCACGTTTGGCTATATACAAACCTAAAATTTGCTTTTTTTTGGTCTTTTTTTTCTACTATATACAAACCAAATTAATACCATTCTCCTCCTTCCAAAAATTCATTTACGCCTTTTTCGATTGCAGCCCTAGCCGGTCCCGCTCCCGTGCGATAGCCGAAACCTCTCCTGATCCCGTCTCCCCTGTTCACTCCAAGGTCGTCGGCGGCCAATGTCTCCTGACAAATCTCCGGCTAGCACTCCAATGACGTTCTTCAAGGCCGGCGACCCACCCTCCTCCGACGATGGTGGCGTAAAAAGGATCCCGGGCGGTTGCGACTTAGATTCCGCCCAGTTTTCTCTGGATCTCTCCTCCCAAAATGAGTAATCAAAACCCTCAACCTCATCATCATTTCCTCCATTCGTTTCTACCTTTGCTGCGGGGATCGATTCAAAAATGTCGATATTGGGTTGGGATTTTTGGCTGCATTTCGTTCTCCCAGTGGACTTGAACCTTTGCATTTCGTTCTCACAGTGGACTTGAACTTTGTCGATGTTGGGTTGAGAAAATGATCAAAAGTAGCATACATGCATTCATGATTGTTATGATATGTGTATTCAATCACTTCCAGTGGATATGTGAAATGGCCATCCAATCACTTCAGTGGACTTGAACCTTTGCACTTCTGGAATGATTTTTGAATCGAAAAGTAGCATACATGCTTGCCATGTGAAAATTTGATCTTCTGGAATGATTTACACAATTTTTATATGTACAAAAATACATACATGATTGTTATATGTATGCATAGTGTTTAATTTCTACTCGTAGTGTTCTAGGTTCAGTGATAAAAAGTTATTTTTTGCATATTGTTGTAAGATCAATCATTAACACTTGAAGCAATGGAGTCAGATAATGTGGAAGTTCCTTCGTCTATGCCGGAATATGGTACTGTATTCTATTCCAAAATATTCATTCATGTCCATTGTATTACTTGTGCATCCGATAGTTATTCTGTATTGTTTGTTAAATTTCTCATGTAGATGTGACTTCCTCCTTTCAAACAAACACTGTATTTGCATCAAAGGAAGATTTGATTAATTGGGCACGTAAGGTTGGAAGAAGTCTATTTTTTGTTGTCATGATTTTAAGTTCTGATAAAGTCACCGGTAGACCACGTCCACGCGTTCTACTTGGTTGCGATAGAGCCGGTCAATTTCGTGAAAACCCTAAACAAGTTAAACAAAACAAGCGTAAGAGCACTTCAAAAAAGTGTGGTTGCTCGTTTCAAGTAAGAGGTCAAAAGGACACACTTGTGGATGAATGGAGAGTTGAAGTGTTGTGTGGTTGGCACAATCATGAATCTGTACATTTGGAGGCGCATTCATATGTAGGTCGGTTGGATAAAAAGGAGGAGAAGATTGTTGAGAATATGTATGCTTTTATCCAAGTTTCACAATTTCAAAGTCTCACTTCTCTACCGTTGAATTCACCACCGCCGCCAACACAAAGGCTAGTTGCAATGGGTTACATAGATGACAATCATTTCGTGCATTTGGTGATGCATGAAGGGTGTCCACTACCTCATATTGTCTCCTCTTGGAGAAAGTTCTGTGATCCAATTGCAAGCACATGGGAGGACAAATACATTGCACGAGTACAAAATCCAAAGCAACAAAAACCTACAACATGCGAGATAGTAGATTTGGGTGGCTTTTAAGGTATAATTTATTTTTTAGCTTTTTGAAGTTTAACATTTTACGTAATAAAAATTTCGATTCAATCCAATATCTAAATTTTATTTATTGATTGCAGGTTCGCTTGACGAATATGATGAACGATAAAGTTGATCCTTTCAAAATTTTGAAATCAAGATTTTTTGGGTGGAATTACTTAAAATATATTTCTTGAATTACATCTTTTTTGTAATGTGGGCTAATGTAATATGTTCTATATGTTCTACTAATATAAGTAGTTGATTGCTTTTAAAAAAAAATCATTTTTGTAATTTTATATTGGTCTGCATATAACAATTTAGTCTATATATAATCGGTTTGGAATTAATATGGTTTGTATATAGTAAAGGTTTGTATATAGCCAAACATGGTCTATATATAACAATGCCCTTGATATAATACATGTTCTAGGCCCTTAGAGCTACCATTTACGACAACCTTTTCAAGGGTTAATATATGACCAACCCAAAAATGGTCCTTCTCTGGATTTGAATTCTTATCGTATCCTATCCACATGAAACCGTCTACAGAATTAGAAGTGAGAGGTATCCATATACAGTATAACAATCACGCTTAGTAGTCTCTTACTAAACTCATAGTAGGTTACAAGCACCAAGTCTCATTGAGATTGTTCTAATATTTTGGGTAGGGGTGATAATATTACTCTATATCTAAGGTAGAAACATCAAAGTGTAAGCCTTGAGCACTTACACTCACGTTAAACTCTTCCCTTAGTCACTTTGGGGTCACTTACTCCTTGGTCAAATCATCCTCAAGATCGATGTAAACTAGGATACTGTACAACCCCGTGTTTGTCGAGTGGATTCATCGGGCCATCAGTTGATCTGGAGCAGAATGTGGTCTGTGTGAGTCAGCCGGGAGAGTGTCGTGCCTCAGTCTGCACTTGCCCTCAGTGTTCACTCGCCCCGAGCTCAGTGCGAGTGATGAGTCCCAACTCTACTAGGCACTCGCCACTCCGATGAGTCGGCCTAGGGTAGCTTGGACTCGGCCATTCGGTGGATGGCATGTTTTTCAAGGATTTCCTCTCGGGCCTGCAGTTAGCCATTCCAAACAGCAGGATTCTGCTTTTGACTGACCATTTTGGGTTGCTTTTAGTAAAACCAAGAGGTGGGATTTAGCTATCCGCATGTCATTTTAAGAAAACTATAAATAGACCCCCCAAGTGCACCTTTGGAGAGCATCTCTCACTTGTTTCTCTCTCCTCAGTTTCACTTTGGTCTGCTAGGGAGATCTGATTTGCTGCTCACCGTGATTTCTGGGTGGGTGGACAAGAACTCTTTGGCACTCTCCAAGGTGCCCAGCTAAGCAACTGGCTTGAGAGGGGAAGCACCAGGGATTTCCCAGATCCCGCTCCCAGGGGAGTCCTACCAGGACCCCGCGTCTCAGTGGGTTCACCAACACCAGCAGTAGTGCCCGTAGGGACTACGGTAGTCCTGGCAAATTCCTCCGACAGGTCTCCGGTCGGCGACTTTTGTCGCGGAGGAGAAGGCGCGAGATTGATGTAATCAGGCACTGCAAAGTCGAATGTGGTTAGTATACCTATAAAATGCGAGCCGAGCGCAATAAAGAACAACATCTGCTTACCAGCAATGGAGGGAACATCAGGGTTAACCTGGCGACTCGCCTCATCCTGCTCGCCAATATGCTGACCACTCGCGTCGCCTTGACTTGCAAATTGTATGTTTTAGTTGTAACATCCCCCAGACAGCTAGACCCCCCAGGTGAATCTGTCATGACAAGGTCATGACAAGGTCATGACAAGGCCTTGGTAGTGTAGAAATCCCTTTAACTTAGGCAAGTTAGGGTTGAAGGTGCCTTGGTCTGCAAATAGCAATTTCCAGTGACCAAGCTTAGGGTTGAACTTTAGGGCCTCAACTTGACCATTTGACCCCACTATAGTATCCCTAACCCTTTAGGGGTCCCCTTAGGGCACCAAGGGCCCATTGGAGTCAACCAAAGAGGCCAAATTGACCAAAGTCAACCATAACCCTAAATTAGTCAAAGTAGCCTAATTAGGGTCAATTGACCTCCACCATGCCAAATTGACCTTTCCCCTACCCTCATAAGGACAGTGGTGACCCAATGGACCAAAAACCCCCTTCATGGGACCACCAATATGGTCAATTTGACCTAAGTCAACTCTAGCCCTATTTTGGTCAAATTGCTCTATTGTGGGTCAATTGGCCTCCACCTTGACAAATTGACCCTACCTAGACCTTCCTAACCATTAATAGAGGCCAATGGGTCACTATCCACTCATTTGGGGTCAACCCAAATGGTCAAATTGACCAAAGTCAACTCCACCCTAAATTTAGGTCAAAATGACATGTTTTGACCTAATCAAGCCCAATCCACTTGGGCTAGCCTCAATTGAGGTGGTCCACCACCTAATGGGTTTGGGTGCTACTGAAATTGCCATTTAATTTCAAGAAATTCGGCCAGGAGAGAGAAAACTCCATTTTCCCCAAAAATGGAGGAGAGAGAAAGAGGGGGAATTAATGGGGAGGAAGAAGAAACCTTCAATCTCCCCCATTAATGGTCACATTCATCTCCTCTAGGGGAGAGGAGGAGTTTCCAGCCTTCTCCCGGCTGGATTAAGGTCCTATTCATCTCCCCCAAGCAAAATCGAAATTCCTCTTAATGGCCATTAATGGCCATGGCCGAAATTTCCCCTCTCAAATTCCCCCTATTAAGCCCTCCCCACTCCAATATGACCACTCCATTAGCTTTAGAAGGTGGAAGGGAGTCGGAATAGAGCTTTGGATTGCAACATTTGGTGGAGAATCAAGGGATCGGGCAAGCTCGCCGGAGAAGGGAAAAACCATGGCCGACCACCACCGCCATCGTCGTCGTGCTCCAAAAAAGGTCTGATTCTCCTCCTCTCTCTCTTTGGATAAATCTTAGATCAAATTAGGTGAGAAATCGGGCTCAAATGAGCACGATCCGGTGAGCGAAAATTTGAAATTTCCATGGATTTTCTTCCCGTGGGTTCGCCGGAATCAACCCCTCCGGCGGCCGTGCCGCCGCCCGGCGATAGCCACCACCTCAACGGAGGTGGTGGTGGTGGTGGTGGCCGGCCAGGGAGGTGGCCGGATGGCCGGCGGCAGCGCTTGGAAAAGCTTCAGGAAGAAGGAATCTCGGCCATCGAAATCTTGGGGAAGATGAGCCGATGCCGTTGAAATATCTGTACAGGAAATTTGGTATTAATGTATTGATATTCCTAATTTCTGTGTTAATACTGGCAGCTGTTAGAAATAAAAATTAAAAATACTTAAGCCCCTCTACAGAAAAAGTGTTAAACACCAAAGTTGTAGCCCTTGATGTCTAGTTTAATGTAAAATTGATTTCACTCAATTTGGAGTCCTGGTTAGACCACAACACTCATTTTGGTGAGGTCTATCCATAGGGATGTCCAGACCTTAGAAAAATTCCCCACTCCAAACCAGTCATCAAAATGACTTGAAATTTGGTGTGTGGCCTATTATTACCTACATCTAAGACATCCAAAAATCAGAATTTTTGGAGAATATTTTCCTAAAGTTTTTGTAAAAATTTAATAATCTTTGCATAAATTATTTGGAGGGTCAAATGACCTCCAATATCCACCAAATTTTGGTGGGGTGTTATTAGGGTCATGATAAACCCCTGGTTAAAATCTCAACTCATTTGGAGTTCATTTGGTTAGGTAATCATTAGGCCAAAGATTTGTCCATTAAGGGGGAATTTGTGAATAAGGGCTATTTGGGATTTTCATGGTCAAACCACCTACTATTGGAGTGGGGTTTTGGCCACTGCCCTAATATCACCCAAATCATCCCCATGTGAGTTTTGGGGTCATGGGGAGTAGGTTTGCCCTAGGATATGGGTTTGGAGCACCTTGGGGTGCATTTAGCCAAGTAGAGATCCATTGGTCAAATGGGCCCATAGAGACTTGAGTCTTCTTGGGAAGGTCAGTGGAGTCAATTTGAGACCCCATGAGGAAGATTTGTGAGCATTAGAGTTGATTTGCTCAAGGCCATAGGGTTGATCCCTATGGAGTGGAATTTGGGGTTGTGAAGGACATATGGGAGTTTGTCCTTGGAGAGGGGTGTATTGGACTCCCCTGAGTTTTATAAGTGTTGTGAAACCATCACAAGAAGTTTGGGAGGATTTGGAGAAGTTTTGACCCAAACCCTAGGTTAAACCCTAAAGGGGTGCAATTAGAGGCCAATGAAGGAAGAGGGGTCAAACCTTAATGGTGTGACTTGAAATTTTGGGGATATGATCTTGGTGACCATAGAAAGCTACTGTGAGAAATTGGTGGGGTTTGGAGTTGCCAAACCTAGGTAATAAATCCTTGGGTAGATTTGTAAATAGTTAGGGTTTTGGGATTTAGGAAGAAATAATACTTAGTGATTAACCATCTTCTGTCACCAACTTAGTTTTGATGTTATTAATCCCTGGAGATTTTGTTAGAGCCATTGGAAGAATTTTGGAGGTCCAAATTGTAATTATTCATATTGTCGACAATATTTGGGATGACTGATTTTAGGGTGTTAGATTTCTGTAATTGCATGAAACCTTGCTGGATGTCATTTCATACCAATATGTACCCACAGTATTTTTCTCATAATTTATGGATTGATATTTTTGGTACCTCTAGTTCAATTTGGAATTAATTACAAATATATCCTTTGTAGAAATTACAGATGTAACCTTTATGGAATGTGGTCAAACTTTGTAGGGATGAATATTTTAGTGTGCATCACCTTTGTATAAATTTGCATAAGGTTTGGAGATCATATGAGGGTACCTCCTTTGGAATTTATTGGAAATAAATGGGTTTTGGAATTTTCAGAAAATAGTAAATCTTGCTGGAATCTCATACAAATTCATATCTACTGATTATTAGGTACCCTTGATTTTTGTAAAAAGTTGTGTAGGCAGTGGAAGTAAGAAAAGTGCACTTGTAGTTCAAACCTTAGGAAGTCGTATTTTGAAAAAATGGTTTTAAATATTAATATTATTGGGAAAATTATGGAACTCTGCAATGGATCTTAAATCAGTAACATGGACCCCCAGTAAAAATATTGGATCATAGTGTTGATTATTTAATGTACCTCCCTTCATGAGCATCAAAACATTAAGGATTGTCTGCGTTTAGCAAATTGGCAGTTTGGGAGTTATAGGCCACATTGGGGTATATTGATTGGAGATGCGGGAGTTTAATGGTGATTATATGACTATGTAAGGATCCCCGGAGTTAATTAGGGTTTTAAGAGTCCTAGGGTGGTGGGGTGCCACCCTTGGGTAGGTCGTCCTGGGATTGACGAAAGATCGTCTTTTGCCTTAGATCTTAAACACTTAGTTTTATATCAGGTAAAGTATTAAAGGGGTTTTCTTATGGGTAGTAACCAATAATATTAAGTGTCTTGGGAAAGGGAACCTTGGGGTGTCATCCCATCGTAGTTCCTAGTACCATAGCGAGCCCCTTACGGGGTAACCCTCGGGAAGTCCAAGGCTAACCCTAACTTATGGGAGTAAGGCGATGTATAAGATTAACTAATAACACACTCATCCACAACCCGTGGTTACGAGAAGTTAGTTGGTTTGGTCTTACGAGCGGTACGCTAGGTGGTTAAAGGTGCGGATTGCTGAGTCAGGAGAGCTTGTGACTCAGTAGTGTTTTGTGGTACGGACGGGTTGGTTCGGCGAGCCGATGGCTCGGAAGGTTATTGATGGCGGGCAGGTTAGCCCGGGGAGCTTATGGCTCGGAGGTAGGAAGTAGAACATGTTGCATGTGCATTGAAGGTGGTGGGTCTTCGGTATTGGACGATCGTTCACACCGACGTCAATACGTTGACTCGGCAAGTGTTGTATTTACACTTAGCCTTGAAAGTCTGGCGGTCCAGTCAGTAAGAGTACGCAGATGCTCCGCGGGTTTTGTGGAGGCGTACGATAGGTCTAGGTTAGGTAGTGTGAATACCAACCTAGAGGTGGGCGAGGCCCAACCCACCGCTTCCGTTTGCCACTACGGGAGTATCCTGGGAGTCTAGCTCGCTCCAAAAAGGGGGAACTAAAGGTCTATGCGCATAGAGTCGTAGTGAGTGAGTTGCACTTGTATGAACATAGCATAACAACATACTTGCATGTCATAGCATAAACATTGCATTCAACATACCCCTAACGTATAAGTCAGTTATGGGACTTCTTATACGGTAGGCCCTGCTAAACGACCCATTGGTCTATAGGTTTGTATGGGCATTCCTGTAAATCAATGGTTACTTTTATATTACTTTACTTGCTATTATACTTACTGCTTACTGCTCTTTATATACTTTTACCACGCTTTCAATTACTGCTTCAGTTATATACGTACACATGTGTAGAGTAGAATCTTTTCGTGTACCACTGCCACCTGCTCTTTGATTACACCCCTTGCTGTCCTCCGCTTCATCCTCCCGCACGGTGCCTAGGAGCCATTGGGGGTGGGGTGGGGAACATAAGGCTTAGTCTTTTGACTAACGGTCGGTGGACCATATCATTTTAGGGGTTCGAGGAGACGCAGCAGCACCAGAGGCCGGAGCAGACGGAGGCGGGCCAGTCTAGTACAGGAGCACAGGATTCAGGATCTGTGAGTGATTAGTAGTTAGCTTCCGCGAGTGATCTTGTAGTGAGGATATGATGTACAGGTCATGAGCCCTCTTTATTATTGTAACCCTTGTAATCATTTATTCAGTTATATCATGTGGACATTTATATTTCATGTTGATTCTGTGGACTTGTCTTCTTTAATGTACTTTTCTTCGTGATCGATTTGGCCGGCAGGATCGGCGTTTTGTAGTGGCGACCTTCCCGAGCGAGGGTGTCACCGTAAAACGGCGGTTCTGGGCCTAAGACCCGGTGGTGTTTGAAAAGGAAAAAAAATGGGGTCTTACATTAGTAACCTGACCTCGCAGAGGCTTTCGTGAAGAAACACATTAAGGAAAATGTTCACCTGTTCCGAGACCCCGAGATCCAAGCTGAACCCGGGCTGCGAGGGGAGCTCGGCCAAAGAGGTTCCCACTCCAATGTATACCCGCCTCGCCCTCTTGGTTCCTCGCTTCTCCACTCACTTTAGGGTGGCTCGCGAAGTGTTCCCAGCAATAAGCCCATGAGACCGACGGAGGTGGGCGCGCTCTTGTTTTTGGCAGCAACAAGACGAGCTTGGAGTTCTTGAGAGAGCGGCATGGTGGTCGACTAAACTCCTTGCGAGAAAGAAAGGGAATGGGTTCAAGGATAAGGGGGGGGGGGTCTTCCCTCCTGGTATATATATCCCATGGTGGGGGCCACCAAAAGATTCTCCTCAAAGTCAAGGCACTCGCCAAACCTACGGGGCTGAACTATCTTTCCGAGCTCGAGACAAACTCGCAAAGAGCAGGGATTGTGTACAACCCAGTGTTTGTCGATTGGATTCATCAGGCCATCATGTGATCTGGAGCAGAATGTGGTCTAGGCAAGTCGAGCGGGCGAGTGTCTCTCCTTAGTCTGCACTCGCCCTTAGTGGGTCACTCGCCCTTAGTGGGGCACTCGCCCTTAGTGGGGCACTCGCCCTTAGTGGGGCACTCGCCCCCAGCTCAGTGCGAGTCGCGAGTCTCAACTCTACCGGGCACTCGCCACTCCGACGAGTTGGCCTAGGGCAGCTTGGAGTCGCCTATTAGGTGGATGGCATGTTTTTTAAGGATTTCCTCTCAAGCCTGCAGTTAGCCATTCCAAACAGCGGGATTCCGCTGTTAGCAGACCATTTTGGGCTGCTTTTAGTAAAACCAAGAGGCGAGATTTATCTATCCGCATGCTATTTAAAGAAAACTATAAATAACCCCCCAAGGGCACCTTTGGAGAGCATCTCTCACTTGTTTCTCTCTCCTCAGGTTCACTTTGGTCTGCTAGGGAGATCTGACTTGCTGCTCACTGTGGTTTCCGTGTGGGTGGACAAGAACTCTCTGACACTCTCCAAGGTGCCCAGCTCAGCAACTGGCTTGGGACGAGAAGTTCTTTAGATCTTCCAGGTTAGTGGAGGGGCCTCCTCACTCTAGCTCGGGGGTCTGTTTTTAGTTTTCCACCTTTTGTGAGTGAGCTTCCTAGTCTCGAGTGCCCGATTTGAAATTTGAACTTAGGAGAAGTGAGAGCAAACTACACCATTTGAACTCCTCTCGAGTCATGGTTTTCGGGCTCAGAGATTGAACTATGGTTTCCTGGTTCAATAGATACGTCACGAAATATCTCACTAAGTCAACCAAAATGGTATCCTAGTTAGGTTGGCACTAATCCTATGTCAAACAAACTCTGACTGTTGGAATCGGAATACCAATCGCTGGCTCGAAATGTGCCAGCATCTACACGTAACGGTACGCGTTTTGGATTATGTTGGCAATTTTATAGGAAAAAGTGGACATACTTAATGTGAATCACACATGGGCACACCACTACTTTCGCTGGATCAGTTTGTCCTCAAACTGAATTGTCGAGCGGTGTGGCCCCATGGTTTAATGTACTTCTTTATCTTGGGATCGATTGCAAGCTGAAACCAATTTTAAGAACCCCCTCCCCAGATATTAAACACGACCGGGGGGATTCCTATGCTTAGAACGACCGCCTTGCAGAAGCTCCAACATACGGGCTAGACTCCTTCACAAGACACTTATTTTGCCGGCTATTTCAGTATATCACATGCCAACCCATTAATAAATCAATCAAAAGACCAAAATCCACAAGAGCATAAAAGTCCACAGAATATATAACAAAATCATGAAGCAACAAGAGATCATGAATATATCGGAGTACAAAATGTGATGTAAGTCTACATCAAAATCTCACAACGGTAACAAACGGAAGCGACGGTAGAGGCTGCATTGAGGTATCAGGCTCCGTCTGCCTGGCCTAGCTGTCCTCCTGCACGGTATGCTGCTGTTGTGGGGTAGGCTCCTAAGAATAGTGGTGTAACAATCATTAGTCATAAAGACTAAGTAGCTTCACATCCTCTCCCCCCGGCGACTCTCAGGCACTGGGCGGAAGGAAGGGAAAAGGAACACAATATAAGTAGTAATATATAATCAAGCAGGTGGTATAATGATGAGTAATTCTAGCAGTTCATAAGTATAGGTAAGCAACAAGAAATACTAGCATGTATAAAAGAGCACAACAACTAGCAGGGTAATAAGCAACGAACTATAAAAACTGAATTGAACTTAACTTATAAAGATGCTCATACAAAATTATAAGTTAAGGATCTAGTACTTGAACATAACTCATCATATAAAAGAGCCCATACTAATTTATATGATGATGATCTTATGCGGTGCAACACAATGCAATGTAATGTAATGAATGTATGATGACTCACCATGATCACACACCCACACTCACTTGCTATGTCGACATAGACCTTTACTTCCCGCTTTTCGAGGGTAGCTTGTTGGATCTGATGGCGCCCTTAGAGGGGGGGGGGGGGGGTGAATAAGGGGTTTACTATTTTTAGAGTAAACTGATAGATTTTACCAAAACAGAAAAACTTTTTTGCTCTTTCGCTAACGCCTGGCATTAAGAGTCAACGCTGGCGTTAACTCTCCAGAAAAAGTATTTTTGCAGAAATATTCAAAATGATTTTCTTTATGAAATACAATTCCAGAAAAATTAGATATTGTTGGGTATATTGCCCTCAATATTACCTTGATTTGAAGAGGCATCACTCTCAATGCTAAGGACATATTGTATTTAACAAAGCTATACTTGTGTAGGATATACAGGCACAGGTGATTCAAATGGAAGGGCCAAACATGCCCTTAGATAAGAAGAAATCATCTACAAGGAGATGAAGATCTGTCTCAGCAGAACTGCTGAGATGAAGGGTCAGAACCGCTGAGACGAGGAGACGTCTCAGCGGATCCACTGAGAAGAAGACTGGAGCAACCGCTGAGAAGGGGACTGAAGCTGCCGCTGAGACTGGAAGCTGTCTCAGCCCAACCGCTGAGACAGATCCAAATGTGCTGACGGGATCTGCTTTTGGCGCAAACGACAATAGAAAGGGAAAAGCAACTCCAATCTGCCCCATACTGTGTCAGGAGGATCGATATAGCCGTTGAAGCCTTCTGGAGGTATAAAATAAGAAGCTAGGGCACAACAACATAAACTGTTCCATTGAAAAGCTTTTGCTGCACGCCGCAATCGAGCATTCACGTTTCAGCCAGTTGAAGTTGTTCTTTGGAGCTGAAGTTAATCTTCTGAAGGAGATTAGTTAGCTCTTCCTGTACCAACTCAAGAAGGGCAAGTTGATCTTCTGCTTTGCTGAAGGAGAAGATCAAGGTGATTCAAATCTGAAGCTGCTGTCTTTCAGATCTGAAGAAGGAAAACAGAAGACCTGAGAGTAAACATGTTATCTTCTGTATTTAGTACAAACACTCTTATATCTTTATAAGGCATTGTTGCCTGAGTAAAAGGCTGTTGAGCCTGTGTGTAAAGCTGTGTTGACAGCTTGAGTGGTAGGACTTCTTGATAGGTATGAGGTAGGAAATCTATGTGATTTCTGAGTTGTAGGAGTTACATAACTCTGAGGTGTAGGGCTGCTGAGCCTGAGTGTAGGGTTATTGTGCCTGAGGTGTAGGGCTGCTGAGCCTAAGTGTAGGGTTGCTGTGCCTGAGGTAGGATCACTCTTGATCTGAGAAGTTCTGAGGAACTTGTGGTGAAAGCTCAAGGAGCTGAGATTGGAGTTTGTGGGCCTTGTCTAACTCACTGTTAGACAGTTGAAGGGGGAAAGAGGACTACTCAAGTCTTGAGGAACCTCTATAAATCCTTGCGTGCTTTCTGTGATTAAGTTTTTTGCAGCTAGATACATTAGGCTCATATAAAGAAAATAAGTAAAACCTATTCACCCCCCTCTAGGTATTATTGACTACACCTATATAAACTAATCTCCCCCTATTTGAAGATGGCAGAACATCCCCAATGCTAAGGTCCATTAACAATAAAAATCATATCACAAAAAAATGATCTGTGAAGCATAGGACCTATCTCCCTCTTGCTAATATTCTAAGCATAGGTTCTTACTTAGCCATGGCTCTTTAGTGATATCCTAAGCATAGGTTTACCACTCTCACAGAAAAATGATCTGTGAAGCATAGGACCTATCTCCCTCTTGCTAATATCCTAAAGCATAGGTTCTTGCTTAGCAATGGCTCTTTCTCCCCCTTTCTGGTTTCTTCAACTAATTATCCCATTAGGGATTGGGAGGCAATATCTATAGATCCCTTATAGGTCAACCTACACAATTTTGGCATTTGCCATCTCCCCCTCAACCTGAGCAGGGAGATTGCTCCCCCTTAATTGGTGAGCAATTTCTGTAATAACTGAACCTGTTCAAATTGAACATCCCATTCTAGCTCCTGAATACTAAAGATAAAGGTACAGAGTACATATAACAATAGTAATAAGCACAACATTATGATCAAAAGATGAAATATCATTTTAATTTAAATGTTCAGTACAGATATTTCAAACAATACAACTGATGAAAAAAAAATTCAAGGCATGGTCTTCTTAGATGGACCCTAGGAAGAGCATTCTTCATCTTTGGACTTCCTCTTCCTAGCTTCAGCAGCAGACTTGATCTTCTCCTTTACTTTGAAGTATAGAAGATGCTTGGGAAGATATCTTGTGGGAATCCTTAGAGGATTTTCCCTTCTCACCAAGTTTTCTTTGAGAATCCTTTCCCTTAAGGATTCCCTCTCAAGATGCTTAATTCATTCAGCAGCTCAGTAGACATGGTCAATGTCCTTCATCTGATTTCCATGGCTCACCCAAGTGTTGAAAATAATTGTGTCCAACTCCAGATTGCCATCTTCATGGAGTGGATCCTCTAATCTTTCCATTCTTTTTTGGGCCATATATTCTTCAGCAGTTTGAATGCCCTCTGCCTTTCTCCTCTTTGCTGCTCTCTCATCAGCAATCATATTTGATTGACTTTGGAAGTCAAAGTCTTCATTTCTGCTTGGGTTCAAGATTGGAAGGTTCAAAGCAATTCTTGTTCCTTGCATCACTTTTAAGCTTGAGTCCCACTGATTATCAGTTACCTTTCTGACCATGGTAAGGATATTTTCTTGAATAGCACTGGAAGCATTGTTAAACACTTCTATCACTTGCTTACTGGCTTCTGCTTGATTGGAGAGTATCAATTTGTGGGCAGACTCCATGTTGTTATACAGCTGTATGTGAGCTCCTTTCAGCTTAGCATGCAGATTGGTAATCTTCTCCTCCCCTTCTTTGCTATTTTCCACTATCTTCTTCTCTATTTCAGAGTGTTGATGTATTATGGATTGGCAGAGAGTTTGAAGAGTGCTATCCACATCATCCAAAATACTTTCCTTGACCTTGTCAATGTGGGTCATGACATGGCTGCTAGATGTGTTAGCCACTTGTGCCATCCTTGCAACTGCATTTTCCCAGACATTTTGGTTTTTGTAAAGATGATTCTTTACATATGTGATGTCTTTGGTGGAGTCCCCTTGATGATCAACAATTTGCTTCAGTACAGTGTGCTGAGCAGCAACTGTGCCTTTGGCCATTTCAAACCATCTTGTCATTTGCAGGAGGATATGATCTGATGCAGTTTTGACATCATTAACCTTGACATTTAGCTCAGTTTTCACTGCAGCCACTCTTGACTCCATTCTTTGCTCACTGGCCTGGATTTCCTGAGTCAATGCAGCTCTTGTTGCATACAACTCATCCCTTATCTGAGCAGAGACATCATGGACCTTTTCAGCAACAATATCTTTCATAGACAACATCTGACCCTCAATCATTGTTTGTATTGAGTTTAGCAGGTCAGATGTGTCCAGAACAGCAACTGGTTTTTCCTGGACCAATTCCTTTTCAACCATCTCTTCAGCTCTACTATGAGCAATATCCCTTCCATCATCAGGGATCTGCTCCTCCTCAGATGGGGCATTAGGTGTACCTTGAAGATTTGGGGGTGTTGGTTCCTGTTGATGTTCCTCCCCACTAGCATACCCACCTCCACCTTCATAGGCAGGGCTATGCTCTCCCTCACTTGGGGCATCCATAGGTGGAGAATTTTCTCTAAGGTCACCTGAAAAATGATTGATGAGTTAAACACCTAGACTATACTATGGATAGAGAGGAGAGGCCTAAATTAAATCCTAATTTACCATGGATAGGTGAATTGGGAACTTCATCTTCAGCTTGAGGAACAGCTGGATCAGTATTCATCTGAGTTGGATCAGGATTGGGTTCAACTCTTCCTTGGGCCTCCTCCTCCCTTCCTGTCCTGGGAACATCTTCATTGTCCATATTCATTGGGCTGCTGGCAGATCTAAGGTTAGACCCATGAATGTCCTCATTGTCAGACCCATCTGATTTTGAGGATGAATCAGATTTCTGCTGGGATGACTTTTTCTTCTTTTCCTTTGCCACAGATGGCTGGCTCATAGGGAGCACTCTGGAGAATCTATCCATTGAGGAAGGCTGATTTGACCCCTTTGAATTTGCAAAAGTTTCTGAATAACTATTCTGTAGGTACAGAGATAGAATTCTTCCCATATTGGGGGCTTGCAGACATTCCTTTATCCTTTAAAAAATAACTTCTCCCCATGATGTTTTCTTGGACAAAATTATCCTAGTCATTAGTTCAAACATGAACTGTGATACTGTGTCATGTGAACTGGCTTGCATAGGATGGCTTTGCCCACTATGTCAGACAACAGCTTCCCTTGTTGATTGAAGAACTTCCTCCTTAGACAACTAGTCTTAGCATCACTGTACCCTGTCCATTTTAGGGCAGTCTGCTTGTCCTTTTCAGATATCTCCTCCTCTTCAGTTTTACTGCAGGGAGTTAATTTCAGTCCTTTCTCCAGCCTTTTGGCCGTTATCTTTATCTTCTCAGTTCCTATCTTGGACTTCAAGATGGTTTTGGAAGGAGATAATTTGACATTGCTGAACCAATCCAGAACTTCAGTTCTGAGAATGCAGCAGGGTTCAGACAACATATGCTCCAGACCTTGAGCTTCCATCAGATGAATCACTTGTTTTATTTCGTCTGAGGCATGAGAGAATCCGTCTCTGACAATTTCGTAGCCCTCCAGGAGATCTTTTGAACCTTTTGGCGCCATGGAAGCAGAAAATCGAGGCGCTGAGATGGGAGAGAAGATGAATCGTCTCGGCGGCTAAGGTTTTGACTTTGTGGTGTGTTTTAAGTCACAGTGTATCTATTTATAGGATTTCAATTTCGTTTTTATTAACCCTAGGTTTTTAGACTTAATTACCTTTTTGTGTTAAGGAATTTTGAGTTAATTAACGATTGATTATAAGATTTCATATTAAACATACCCCGTCTCAGCGGTTCAGCTGAGACGGAGACCTAGGCCGCTGGGATAGTGAACGGTCAACCGCTGGGATAGATTGCTCGTCTCAGCGGTTCAGCTGGGATTTTTCCTAGCTGATTCAGCTGAACATGCTTCTGCAGTTTAGCTGATCATAAGGTTTAGACCTAATGTAGATATTTTGGCTGAAGAAATGTCCTAGTCATGTCACTAAGTTGTAATGTATAATAATGTAAAGTTTTATAATTCACAATTCAGAATCAACAATAGTGACAACTACTACTCATACATTTAGGACTATTCCATACTAACCATGCCAAGATCAATTTTGAAAGCATTAAATTTAGATTCATCCAGTGGCTTTGTAAAAATATCAGCTACTTGTTTGTTAGTGGGGACAAATTCAAGACATATATCTTTACATTCTACATGTTCTCTAATAAAATGATCTATCTAATCTCTATATGCTTAGTCCTGCTGTGAGAGACAAGATTTTTAGCAATAGAGATTGCACTAGATGAATCACAGTATAAAGGAGATTCCCATACCTTGAGGTTGTAATCCTCCAACTGATGCTGTGCCCAAAGGAGTTGTGCACAACAGCTACCTGCAACAATATATTCAGACTCAGCTGTGGATATTGCCACACTTGTTTGTTTCTTGCTATTCCAAGATATCAATCTTCTCCCTAGGAATTGACAAGTACCACTTGTACTCTTCCTGTCTTCTTTGCAACCTACAAAATCTCCTCCTTCAAGTCTCCATTGAGGAAGGCTGATTTGACATCCATCTGGTAGACTTTGAACCCCTTGTGGGCAGCATTGGCAAGGAATAGCCTAATTGCTTTCAACCTTGCAACTGGTGCAAAGGTTTGATCAAAGTCTATACCTTCCTCTTGTCGGTATCCTTTGGCTACTAATCTGGCCTTGTTCTTGATGATTGTACCATTCTCATCAAGCTTGTTCCTGTATACCCATTTGGTGCCAATCACATTGTGTCCCTGAGGTCTTGGCACCAGCTTCCATACTTTGCATCTCTTGAATTGTAGGAGCTCTTCTTGCATGGCTTCAATCCAGAAGGTGTCTTGATTGGCCTCTTCAAACTTCTTGGGCTCCATTTGAGAAAGAAAGCTCAAGAATAGTGCTTCATTATGAGCTCTGCTCCTTGTCAATATGCCTTGGGTATGATCTCAAATTATTAAATCTCTTGGATGATCTCTCAGGTGCCTTGCAGAAGCTGGAAGAGGGTCCTCTGGAGGCTGTGGCTGTTCCACTGGTTCAGCCGTGACTTCACCATCTTGTACCTCTTCTTCTTCAGGAATTGCAGCAGCTGTTTGTGTTTTGTTGCTGCTGGTCTTGTCTTGGACAGTCAGCTCATGCAACCCTTCTTCATTTCCTATTAAAATAGAAGAGCTAGACCATTCTTTGTAGAGAAGGCTGGTCTCATCAAACACAACATGCATAGATTCTTCTACAACATGGATTTTCTTGTTATAAACTCTATAAGCTCTACTATGTGAGCTATACCCAACAAGAACCCTCACATTGCATTTTTCTGAAAACTTTGTTAATTGAGTTTTTCCATTATTTAGAATGTAGCATTTGCAACTAAAGATTCTAAAGTAAGAAATTGTAGGTTGTTTGCCTTTCAGAATCTCATAAGGGGTTTTCCCAAGGACCTTATTGATGGAGGCTCTATTGAGAACATAACAGGCTGTATTGACTGCCTCAGCCCAGAAGTATTCTGTGAGTGAGGAGTCAATAAGCAATGTTCTCCCAGCTTCTATCAAGGTCCTATTCCTCCTCTCAGCCACACCATTTTGCTGTGGAGTCCTTGGGGAGGAGAACTCTTGGGTGATACCAAATTCTTGACAAAATTTTGTCATGGCTTCAGATTGAAATTATGTGCCATGGTCAGTTCTTGTCCTGACCACAGTACATAGTAGATCATTCTGAATAGCCTTGACATAATTTATAAAGACATGTAAGGTATCTGACTTCTTCTTAAGGAAGAATACCCATGTATACTTTGAATGATCATCTACAATTACCAAGGTATACAACTTCCCACCTAGGCTCTGAATTGGCAAAGGACCAAACAAGTCCATGTGCAATAGGTATAAACACCTTTCAGTATCCTTGGAGCCAATACTTTTAAAGGTGGTCCTAGTTTGCTTACCCATTTGGCAAGCATGACAAGGACCACTTTTAACACATTTTAGTTTAGGACTATTTCTAATAAGGTTTTTAGAAATGAATCTATACATTGTCTTATAGTTAATGTGGGCAAGTCTCTTGTGCCATTGGACACAAAGTGACTCACTTTCATTAGCTACAAGGCACACAGAATAGATAGAATAATTGCAAATGAAGTCTAAGTAATAAACATTTCCACTCCTAGTGCCTGAGAGAATGGTCTCTAAGTCATTAGACTTTTTGATCAAGCATTTGTCATTGTGGAATTCAATGACATAGCCTAAGTCACATAGTTGGCTTATGCTTACAAGGTTGTGTTGCCACCCTTCAACATAAGCTACCCTTGTGATTGAGACTATGCCATTTGAAATCATACCATATCCTTTGGTGACTCCCTTTTCAGATCCACCAAAGATAACTTTGGGTCCATTCTTCACTTGATGGTAATCCTTTAGAAGATCCTTAGTTCCTGTCATGTGCCTTGAGCACCCACTGTCCAAGTACCATATTTGGTTGAGACTGATACTTGAACTAACCTGCAACACAAAATTTAATGTACCTTAGGATCCCAACTGACTTTGGGTCCTAGGTTCATGTTAACACCATAGGGGATATTCCTAGAAAGGGCTGGTTTGGCTTGAGGTTCAATCTTTTCCTTTGGCACATTGGGGTTGTGCCAACAATCAATTGCAAAGTGTCCCACTTTGCCACAACACCAACACTCATGAATGTTGTATCTTCTCTTCTGAGCATTTCTTGAGGATTGTGCAGCACAGTCCTTATGTCCAGGAATAGATACAGTAGCATTCTTCCTGTTCCTCTCAGCAATGATTTGACTGAATGTCATTCTGTGTGCTGTCTTGATGCTCTTTGTCCTGATGGCATCAGCTTGCAATGGCTTGGCAGCCATACAAGATGCGATGGCATCTGACACTGAGCATTCAGACATGTTTACAGATTTGGCAGCAGTCATTTTCTTGACTGTTTCAACCGTAGAAGGGCTTGCCTTCTTATTCATGAATGATGTGGCTGAAGTACCAAAAACAAATGATCCATGTTGGGCCATTTGAATTTCCTCATGGGGAGCCTTCATGGCACTCAATCCCATTCTCTTTCTTCCACTATATGAAGGAGCATTTTCCTTCCTATAGCACCTCTCATTCTTCCAGTGACCATAAATGCTTTCATGGTCATACCTGTTGGAGGGAAGTATTATCTTTTGAAAGGTGGGTTGAGGCTTATCCTTCTCCTTGCTCTTGACTCCACTCCCTTCTCCTACTTCCATTTTATTGAACCCTAATCCTCTCCTATTGGTTTGAAATGAGAAGGTGTCAATAATAGGTAGCACAGATTTGGGCTTGGAGAATTGAGCCACCAGCATCCTCTCCTTGAGGAGCTTTTCTTCAAGATCCTTAATGATCTTGTTCTTATGTCTTATGGTGCCCACATGGATGATTGACATTCCCTTTAGCTTGCCAATCTCCTTGCTCATTAGAGCTAGCTGGGCAGCATGCTCAATGCACTCAGATTTTGATTGCTTTAGGGAAGTAATTTCTTGGGCTTGCCTCTTGGCTAGCTTTTTGCTCTTTTTTAGAGCTTCCAAGAGTGCACCATACCTATCAATCAATTGATTGACATCCTCCTCAGAATCTGATTCACTTCCAACTTTAGATGGAGGAGATTCAGATTCTGGACCTGTTTCATAATCAGAAGAAGAAGAAATGCAGTGCATCAATACTTGCTCATGTTCTGAATTGCTGTGGCTGTCCTCATTTTTAGTTATAGCCATCCGCCCATGGTCTTCTATAGTGACCTCATCCTCCTCTACATCACTATCTGACTGCGATAGAGGGGCCCTGATTCCTATCCTGGCAGCAGGACAGTCTTCTTCCTTCTGATCAGCAAATAACCCCAAGTAGGCTTCCTCCTCACCATCTGAATCTGAAGATGAAGATTCAGATTCACTCCAGCTTTTGCCTTTCTTAGCTAGGAAGGATTTTTCTCCCTTCCTCTCCTGGTGATGAGGCTTCTTGTCACCTCTTTCCTTTCTCTTGACTGGACAGTCAGCAATGACATGTCCAGGCTTACTACAACAATAGCAAATTATGTTAGTTGAAACATGTTTACTAGATTTAGAGTCATACCTATCCCTTTTGGGATGTTGCCTCTCAGATCTGTAATGATCCTTCTTGGGATGAGAAGAGGAGGAAGGTTTGTTCTTCCATTGTTTCCTCCTGATCATCTTCTTGAACTGCCTTGTGAAGGCAGCAAACTCCTCATCTGAAGAGGAGCTGTCTGAATTGCAGCTCTCAGACTTCTCAGATTCAGCAGCCTTTCTTGGAGGTGACTGCACTCTACTCTTGTTCTTCTTAGAGCTTTCAGCTTTGAGAGAAACAGATCTCTCCCTTGTGTGAGCCCTGGAGGAGGTGTCCTCCTCCTTTCTTGCAGAAAACTGCATCTCATATGAGAGCAGTTTCCTAAACAGTGTATGGGTAGGGGTTTCTCCAAGCCTTGCCCCTTCCCTGATTGCACATATTTTAGTGTCCCAATCTCTGGTTAGAGATCTAAGGAACTTGTCATTGAGTTCATAATCTATGAACACCCTTCCATAGGTTCTTAGTTCATTTACAATCCTAAAGAACCTTTCATAGCACACGGAGATATTCTCCTGGCTTAGCTGTCTGAAGGCTTCATACTCCTGATTGAGGAGTGACTTTCTATCATCCCTCACTTTAGCGGTTCCCTCCATATAAACAACCAATGTGTCCCACATTTCCTTGGCAGTTTGGCAGTGTACCAAGTTCTGAAATGTAGTGTCATCAATGGCATTCACTATTATGTTTAGGGCTCTCTTGTCCATAGTGTACAATGCTATCTCATCATTGGTCAGCTCAGAAAATACCTTAAGTACTTTTCTAGTAGGGTCAACAGTGAAGACTTTCTCAAAGGTATAAGGACCATTTTTGACAGTCAAAAAGATCCTTGGGTCTGAGGCTTCCATGAATAGCCTTACCCTTTGCTTCCATATACCAAAGTTTTCTTTGGAGCATATGGGCAACTTCATTGACCCCAACTCTTTCTTCATTCCACTGTTGGCCATTGGATTTCAGATTTGACTACTCCTGTATAGGATCTGATCAGACTGTTAAGTCCTTTTGATCAACCTCCCTCTGATACCACTTGATAGTTTATATAGGTGTAGTCAATAATACCTATATAAACTATCAGATATACTGAAAAAGAATTTTATATTACACAAAAATGATTACAAGGATAATAATTCAATAACGCTTGAAATTGGAGGCGACAACTTGAAAAACACTTTTTGTTCCTTCACCGGTCCTTCTCCCAAGGACCGGTTGGCTATAGCCTATCTATCCCCAGATAAGGCCTCTAGACACCCCTAGATTTACCCTTGACCTAGTCGCCATGCACAAGGCGACAAATTACCCCCTAAGCCGCACAAGGACCTAGTCGCCACACACAAGGCGGCGAATTCACTACCGTTACAAGAAAATATAAAAGAATAAAGATAAAATCAGAACAAATGACTCCCTAGAATGAAGAGCACTGAAGGAGATGTTGAAGATACGCCATGATCACATCGGAGTTGAAGCGAGCGTCCTTCTTCAAATTTGCAGTTGGAAATCTCCTTCTCACTCTTGTTCCTCAATGTTGGTGTTGGGAGTTCTCTCTGAATTCTGAATGAAATGCTCTCTCAGATCTCTGGAATGAAGGCTTCAAAATGCATCTCATTTTTGAGTAAACAAAATCAGGTCTTTAAATAGAAATGGGAGCTAACGCGTGGCATTAAGAGTTAACGCCTGCGTTAGTGAACATGCACTGTTGTGGCTGAAATCATGCAAACCGTTGGGATCGTGGCAGAAACTAATTTCGTTGAACGAAACTCATTTCGTCGAACGCGCTTTCGTCGAATGGAATCAAAGTTCGTCGAACGCTATCAAAGTTCATCGAACGCAAGTTCGTCGAACTCAATTTCGTCAAACGCCATCAAATTTTGTCAAATGCATTTTCGTCAAGCACAATTTTGTCGAACGGAATCTCCTTTCATCGAACGCAGTTTCGTCGACCGACATCACATTTCGCCGAACGTCTTCAGATTTCATCGAACGTCTTCAAATTTCATCGAACGCAGTTTCATTGTCCGACATCATATTTTGTCGAACGGCTAGCGCCCAGCATTAAGACCTAAAGCCTGACATTGATTCTGGCTTCTCGACGGATTCGTTCTCGATGACATTTCTTCTCGACGGTTTCCTTCTCAACGGTTGTTAAAGCGGGGCGTTAACAACTAATGCGAGCGTTAGCTCTCTTTTCAGAGAATCATCATCAATCAGCATCCTGTTCATAGGGTTATATAACTATAGTACATGCACACTATAAACACAAGCAAGATCAAATACATAGTGTGATTTGTTATTTCTCAAACTAAGAGAAGTGGAACACAAGCTCCAACAATCTCCCCCTTTTGATAATAACAAATCCACCAATAAGAAATAAAATATAATTAAAGTAGTGTTTATAGTAAATGTTAAGCGTTATAAACATGCATACTCCCCCTATGTGGATATATACTCCCCCCTACATGAATGCATTTCCTAATGAACTCCCCCTAAATAAAAGATTTCTTTATTTCTTCAATTATTCTCCCCCTTTTGTTATAATCAAAAGAAGGTGGGATAGAGCCATAGCAATATAAAATAATATGCATTTAGTAGAGATAAGAGCAACTTGAATATAAATAGTGAACACATCGAAAACAATTTGTAACATCTTGTAGAAATTGTAAGTACAAAATATAATAAGCATTTCACCCAAATAAGTAGATGTTTTGAATTTAGATACACAAGTTGCAAATTCATTTGAAATTTGTAATTTTCAAGTTAGCAAGCAAGATTATAAAATATCATTGAAAGATAGGTTTACAATGTACAATAATTTGCATTTCAAGTTAACATAAACACTGTAAATATCATGCTTTGCTATCTAGTGCATTTACTCATAATTATAGAGAACAATGTAGGAAAGCTTTTGGTCCAATTCTCATGAGTGGAAGTATTATAAATGATAATGATGTGTTCAATAAGTGTGTTTTGATAAAGTATACAAGTGTAGAAATCAAATCACATGATCTATGTAATGTAAGAACATAACTTGAATTGAACATAAACAACTTTACTTCCACAAATGTCAATGCACATATAGTTTTTTTTAAAGAGAAATGGTAAATTTTTTGTTTGCACAAGACACTTTACAATTCTTTTCAAGGTGCTCAACCTCACAATGCTCATTAAGACTTATCAGGAGGTTCAAATAGTGCTTGGTGGAGTTATCCTTGTCATTAATTATTTGTTTTTTAGTTTTAGTGATCAAGGACTCCAAATTCACTTGTGTTGCAAATATAGCATTTTTAATTTTATTTACCACATTTCTCGAAATACAAGTGCATGAAAAACAAAGAATTCAAGAAAGAATTCAATATTTTGTAGGTGAATTATTTATGAATTTCAAAATAAGTTCTTATGCTACACAATCATGCAAAAATAAGATTTACAACACATGTAGATTAACCAAAAAGGTGTAAGTGAGAAAATCATTATAAAAAATAATAACTTTACTCATACTTAGAGGCATGTAAAAACATTTCTACATATATAATCTATACTCAAATTCTTTGCACATTTAAGATATTTTTCAAGGCATGATAAAATCAAAATAATGTTTTTATGAAACTTGAAGGTTTAAATTAAACAGTGTAAAGAATCTTGAAGCAATATATATAATCATCCTTGAAATCAACATTTAAGCATATAAAAAATTTTATTTTTGAAGGAAATACCAACAGTTGAAAACACACAAAAAATTGAGCATAAAAGTTAACGCCAGGCGTTAACTTCTTAACGCTGGGACAGGGTACTCAATTTTGACTTTTTGAAAAAAATCATTTTCATGATTCATTGGTAATATAAAGATGCCTTCTTATAGTTGAAATTTTAGATATTATGAAGTTGATATGAAGGCTTTGTTAGCGTGTTTTTGGTGGTTTTCCAATAGTTTTTACATTTTTATTGAATTTTAAATTTTTGAAGAACAAAAATGCAAACAAATATAACAAAGTACATAAAATAATTTGATAGCTTTTTATAAGGGTTAAAGTGACATTTCTAAGACACCTAATTCTAACCTAAGCATGTGAAAACGTGCATCGGGTAGAGGTTTGGTAAAAATGTCGGCAAGTTGTGATTCTGTCCCTATAAAGCTAATTTTAACATATTCTTTCTTAATATGATCCCTAATAAAATGATGTCGGACATCTATATGTTTTGATCTAGAATGATGTACGGGATTGTTTGTGAGATCTATAACGCTCTTGTTGTCATACTTTAATTCTATGTTATTTAGATGAACACCAAAGTCTTCTAACATTTGGGTCATCCACAAGGCTTGTGCACAACAACTACATAGTGTGATATATTCGGCCTCGGTGGTGGAGAGGGCAACAGAATTCTGTTTCCTTCTCGACCATGATACGAGTGAAGGGCCTATAAAATGACACATGCCACTAGTGCTCTTACGATCTAATGAACATCCCGCATAGTCTGAATCAGAAAAACCGTGTAAAATAAAACAATCATTATGAGGATACCATAAGCCTAATCTAGACGTTCTGATTAGATATCTAAAAATATGTTTCACCGCTTTTAAATGTGATTCTTTTGGGTTAGCTTGAAATCTAGCACATAAGCAAACGAAGAACATAATATCAGGTCTAGATGCACTTAAATATAGCAATGAGCCTATCATCCCTCTATATAATGTTTGATCAATAGAAATACCAGCTTCATCTTTTCCTAATTTTAGTGATGCACTCATTGGTGTATTAGCTTATTTTAGGTTTTCAAATCGAAATCTTTTAAGAATATCATGAACATATTTAGTTTGGCAAATAAATATACCATCTTATTTTTGTGAGATTTGAAATCCTAGAAAATAAGTGAGTTCTCCTACCAAGCTCATTTCAAATTCATTTTTCATCACTAAAATTACTTCATTACATAACTCTTCATTAGTGGCTCCAAAAATGATATCATCAACATAAATTTGCAATATAATCAAATCATTATCTACATGCTTAATGAAGAGTGTATTATCTGCGCTTCCCATTTTATAACCGTGCTTTATCAAAAATAATGTCAATCTATCATACTAAGCATGAGGCGCTTGCTTTAATCCATAAAGCGCTTTTTCTAACTTATACACATGATTGGGAAATTTTTCACTCACAAAACTGGGGGGTTGTTCTACATAAACTTCTTCTTTTATAATCCCGTTCAAAAAAGCACTTTTAACATCCATTTGAAATAATTTAAATCTTTTAAAACTCGCAAATGCAAGAAATATTCTAATAGACTCAAGGCGAGCAACGAGTGCAAATGTTTCATCAAAATCTACCCCTTCGATTTGTGAATATCCTTGTGCAACTAGTCTAACTTTATTTCTTGTTATCCTAGAGTCGCCATCTAGTTTATTTTTGAAAATCCATTTGACTCCAATAACCGGATGATTAGATGGCCTCTCAACTAAATTCCAAACCTTATTACGTTCAAATTGATTTAATTCTTCATTCATAGCTAAAAACCAAAATTCATCATTTAAAGCGGTTGAAACATTTTTTGGTTCTATTTCAGATACGAAACAAAGGTTTGAAAAAGACTCATGTAAAGAAGAACGAGTACTTACCCCTTTCGATGGTTCTCCTATCACAAGCTCCTTTGGATGATCCTTAGAAAACTGCAACACGCTTGGAGGAACATATTCTACTATCTCATTTTCTTTCTCCTCTTTTTCTTTTTCTTTTTCTCCAAGTGATTCATCATCCTCATGCTCCAAAGGGGAAATAGGTTCATCTTCATTTCCTGTATGATTAGAATCTACACAAGGAACAAACTCATCAAATCTTACATGTATAGACTCTTCAACTACTTTAGTTCTTTTATTATATATTCTATAAGCCTTGCTAGTTGAAGAGTAACCAATGAAAATTCCCTCATCGCATTTTTCATCAAATTTTCCTAGTGCATCTTTAGTGTTTAAAGTGAAACATTTACAACCAAAAACATGAAAATAAGATACATTAGGTTTTCTTTTAAAGTAAAGCTCATAAGGTGTCAATTTTAAAATAGTACGAAGCATGACACGATTAATGATATAATAAGAAGTATTAACCGCTTCGGCCCAAAATGATTTAGGCAACCCATATTCACAAAGCATAGTGCGTGCTAGCTCTTGAAGGGGTCTATTTTTCATCTCCACTACACCATTTTGTTGTGGGGTGCGAGGAGCGGAAAATTCATGTTTAATTCCTAAATCATCACAAAAAGAAGAAAATCTATCATTTTCAAATTCTCCTCCATGATCCGAACGTATGCATTTAATCTTTAAATCAAGTTCATTTTGAATACGAATGCATAGTTTAGTAAATTCAAGGAATGCATCGGATTTGGAAGATAGAAATAATATCCAACAAAACCTAGAATAATCATCAATTATTACAAAAGTATATTTTCTACCTCCTAGACTAGAAGTGCTAACCGGTCCAAATAAATCCATATGAATTAATTGAAGAGGTCTAGTGGTAGAAATTACATTTTTGCTTTTAAAAGAATTTTTTGAAAATTTTCCGTTTTGGCAAGGCGTACAAAGAGAAGATAAATTTCCATTAAGCATAGGTAATCCCTTAATTAATTTATCTTTTGATAATTTCAAAATTATCTTGGTGCTAGAGTGACCAAGACGCCTATGCCAAAGTTCTAATTTTTCATTTTTAGAAATAAAGCATTTTAAAGAAGAATTTGAAAGATCATTAAAAGTAATCATATAAACATTATGCATCCTAGGTGTGGTGAGTACGACATCATTTGTTTTAGAATTTATAATTTTGCAAAGATTTGTAGATGATTCAAATAATACATTTAAGCCTATATCACATAATTGACTAATTGAAATTAAATTAGGTTTTAAGCCATCTATAAATAAAACATTTGAGATTGAAAAAGAATCGTTACCCACTGTGCCGATGCCCATGATCCTTCCTTTTCCATTGTCCTCAAATGTCACCATCCCTCCTTTCTTCATCTCAAGGCTAAGGAACTTTACTTTGTTTCCCGTCATGTGTTTGGAGCATCCCAAGTCCAAATACCACACGTCCTTTTTGTCCTTAGCCTGCCAACATACCTAAAAATGAGATGAGAGTAAAGATCCGGATACTCAAGAGGTTCCTCCCATAGAATAGGTGGAAACCTTAGGCACCCAAATTTGCTTTATAGCACTACCGCCCTTTTTCTTACAAGAGTTTGAGGTGTGTCCAAATAAATGACATTTGGCACACGATATAAAATGGGATGAGATGCTTTTTGAAGTTTTGGATAAACTCTTGCTTGAAAATGAGGTAACATTTGAATTTTTGAAATTATTAATAACAGAATTAGTGTTTCTGGAATTACAGCTAACGCCAGCGTTAGGAGTTAACGCCTGGCGATAGCTTCCAGAGCTATATCCAAGGCCATATTTGGCACTTCCATGGCATTGGTTGGCCAAGATCATGTCCAAAGATCTTTGCCCAACTCCAAACTTCTTAATAGCCAAATTTAAATCATGAATACGAGCTCTCATGGCTTTGAGAGCGGTGTTTTCCATTACCAACATAACGCACCGATTCACAAAACTCTTCTTCTCATCCTCTATTTGAGAAAGAGAGGTTTTTAAAGTTCTTTCCAAATCCCCCTTCTCCTTAGTAAGAATTTCAGTAGTGGAGTGGGATTTAGAAAGAGCTTCTTCAAGTTCTTTCACTTTTGCCAATGAGTGATTGCACTCTTGGCAAGATACCTTTTCTTTCCCTAAATGTTTAGATAATTTTTTGCTTTCCTTTAACAAAAGTTTATTTTCAGAATTTAGAAGATCAATATCTTTTAAACTTTTTTCAAAGAATTTGCAAGTTTGTAAATACTCAATATATAAATCATCATAAGAAGTAGGGAGAGTTACCTCAGTGTTGCTTTGGACACTGCTTTCATCCTCGGATGTCTTGTCACTTTTTCACATAAGGCACATATTTGCCTATTCTTCATCGCTAGTGGATGAGCCGCTTGAATCCTCGGAGGAGGAGTCATCCCATGTAGCCGCTTTTAGGACCTTCTTCTTCTCTTTTTCCCTTGTGCCCTTTTTCTTTACGCTCTTTCAAATATTTTGGCACTGGCTCTGAATATGTCCGGTCTTTCTACAATGGTAGCACTCCGGTGGTGGTCGTTCATCATCATCCTCGTCGCTACCTCTCTCTTTCTTTGATGAAGATCCCTTTTTGATGAAATATTTCCAGAAGGTGTTTCTCCTTTCCGGATTCTTCATGAACTTTTTGAACTTCTTCACAAAAAGGCTCTCCTCGTCCTCTTCATCATCATCTCCATTTGCCTCCTTTTTTGATTTTAAGGCCAAACTCTTCTTCTTTGGCTCCAAGTTATACTCTTGCTGTTGAATTTTGAGTTCAACCTCATGGGTCTTTAGGTTCCCAATGAGGCTCTCAATTTGGAGCTTCTTCAAATTGTGCGACTCCGAGATAGCCGTCACCTTTGGATTGAATTTTGGAGGGAGAGACCTTAAAATTGTTCTCACCAAGTCGCCGTTGGAGAACACCTTTTCAAGTACTTTTGAGTCGTTAACAATCTTGTTGAACCTTGTGTACATTGAATCTACGTCTTCATCTGCCTCCATCCAAAAGTTCTCATACTTGGATTCAAGTTGGAAGAGCTTTGAATCCTTAACCTGCGAAGTACCTTCATGAGTAATTTCTAATAAATTCCATATATCATAAGCTGTTTTGTAAGCACAATACGTGCGACTTCGAGTCGACGTATATGGTGATTGTTTCTATGCGGTGCTTAGACACACTTGTGAAGTGTATGCTGCTACTACTTGCTTGAAGGGAAGGAGTACCACCACCCCAGGCATGGGGTGGGGTCGTTATAAATCTGGGTCAGCTAAAGCTGACCAGTTACCTATTTTCCAACTGCTTGGTGGATTGTGTTTGGCAGGTCCTGGCGAGACGAGCAGGAAATAGAGGGATGGATCCCTCGATGCTGAGCTTTTCTGGCCCTTAAAGGCCCAAGTGTTTTGTTTACTACTCTTCATGTGTGGCTGGCCTGCGTGCCGATGTTTGGAAGCCACTATCAATGTAAACATTTCATATGTAAAACTTGGTTTGTATATTCGTTCCTAGTGAACAAGTGGACAACATGTAATCTGGTTGAAATTTAAATAAATGTTTCCATTGTTTATGACACTATGTATGCTGAGATGGTTTTAGTTGAAACTGTTTAACTGCTAATTAAGTAACGCGCGTTACTGTCCATTTAATATGGCGTGGGGTCCCGACCAGACCTACTGTTATATTCTATGTGATGGGGCGGGTGTTACACTAGCACCGAGGGAGAGGAGGCGGAAGTCACCTGATTCATAGCCATGGATTGAGTGCTCCTCTTTGGTGGAATGGGGGTGATCAACTTTGCTCCAACTCTTCTCCTAAGATTGGTTTCTTCAACAATGGCTGTATAGTTCTTAGAATGAAAGAGGAAATGATTTGTAAGAGAATAACCATGAGAGAGAAAATAGTGTCTGATTTGACCCTAAGGACTACGACTAGATAGTGGATAAAAACATTTCCCAAGCTTTGGAAAGACATCCCATACTAGGTGTCCTCTTCCTAGTGGCCAAACTTCACTTCTCAGTTTTGGGATAAGCCACTTGACACTATCAACAAGGAATACCATGCCACTTTCTGTCAGCAAGATAACGCCGACGCTATACTAACGCCCGACGCTAGCTCTCGATGACAAGACAGTATCGTCGAGAAGCTAACCCTTCTCAATGACAAAACAACACATCTCGATGACAAAGCTATCGCCGACGTTATACCTAACACCCGACGTTATCTTTCGATGACATGACGGTATCTTCAAGAAGCTAACCCTTCTCGATGACAAAGCAACACTTCTCGATGACAAAGCAATCGCCAGTGTTATACCTAATGCCCGATGTTAGCTCTCGACTACACGACGGTATCGTCGAGAAGCTAACCCTTCTCGATGACAAAGCTATCGCCGACATTATACCTAACGTGTAACATCCCCCAAACATCTAGACCCCTAGAGTGGTTTTGTCATGACTAGGTCAAGACAAAACCCTAGGAAGCTTGAAGAGACCACTTGGCCTTAGCCAGGAAGAAGGAAACCACAGTGGTCTACAAATAGCAATTTCCAATTAACAAGCATAGGGTTGGACTTAAGGGCCTCACCTTGACTCTTTGACCCCACCTAACCCTTTAGGGGTCCCCTTAGAGCACCAAGGACCCATTGGGGTCAACCGAAGAGGCCAAATTGACCAAAGTTAACTCCGCACTAAATTTGGGTCAAAATGACCTATTTGACTTAATCAAGCCTAATCCACTTGGGGTAGGCCTAATTGGAGCAGCCCATTAGATTAGGAGACTGATGAATACCAGGAGTTATTACTCAATTTCTGTAAATGGGGATTAGGAGAGAGAAATCTCATTTTCTCCAAGAATGGAGGAGAGAGAAAGAGAGGGATTAATGGCATTCATGGCTTAGGGAGATCAATAGCCACCATTTCCTCCTCTAATTTCTCCATTCAGTTTCCCCAATCAATTTGGAGGAGTTTAATGTCCATTCACGACCACATAGAGGGGGGAATTTGAGGAGTTTTCACTTGGCCGAAAATGGCCATTAATGGCCATTCATGGCAATTAGGAGTTACACTCTTCCCCCTCCCCAATTAACCCATATAACTCCTTCAGTGGATGGAGAGGAGTTTCCCCACCTTACCTGAAGAATTCGATCCCCCAAGAAAGGAGTTGACATGGCACCCAAAAGCTTGAGGCTGGCCATGGAGGACCACCCAATCTACAAGCTTCAAGACTCCACACAGGTCTGGTTCTTCTCCTCTCTCTCTGTGGATAGATCCCATCAGGTTGCCTACAAGGATTTGGGCCAATTGGTCCCTAATCGGGTAAGCCAAGAGCTCCATTTTTGGAGCTTTAATCCCTCCTCCATACCCCTGTTCCGGCCAACCACCGCAAATCGCCGGCCACCACCTCAACGAAGGTGGTGGTGGCATTGGCCGGCCGGGGCGGCGCTTAGGTGGCCGGGAAAACAAGTATGAAGGAGCTCCATGTGCGGTTAATCCTGGCCTTCAGCCAGAGGAAGAAGACAAGCGAATGTTGTCCATTCTGCTTCAAGATCTGTGCAAAATCTTTACATTAAATGTTATGATATATATATTTCTGTCACATATTTAGCTGCACATAGTTTAGTTTTTTAAAAATACTGAGCCGTCGGATCTGTCGATCTGAGTAGAAGAAATTCGTCGAGCTGTAGGCTGAGTTCATAGAACTGATAGTTGAGTTCGTTGAACTGAACCCGGAGTTCGTCGAACGGGATTAATTCACCGAACTGATAGTTGAGTTCGTCGAACTGAACCCGGAGTTCGTCGAACGAAATTAATTAACCGAACTAATAGTTGAGTTCGTCGAACTGAACCCGGAGTTCGTTGAACAAAATTAATTCGCTGAATTGAATTAATTCATCGAACTGATTTTGTCGATTTGAAGCACAACATTCATCGAACGCAGATCAGATTTCGTCGAACTGAGAGATGATCTGCTGAACTGGCTGGAGAACTGATTTCGTCGAACTGAAGCACGACGTTTGTCAAATGCAGATCGTATTTCGTCGAACGTAGAGACTTATATTTTATTTTAATTATAGAACATACTTAGGCCCCTCTACAGCAACAGTGGTCAACACCAAAGTTGTAGACCTTGGAGTCTACTTTATTTTAAAATTAGTTTCCGCCCAAAAGGAGTTCTGTAGCTCCCTGCAGGTCCATTTTGGTGGGGCTGGTCCCTAGTGTAGGACAACCACCATTTCTTGAATAACTTTTGATTGGGTTATAGAATGGACTTGAAAATTGAAACCTAGGCTATTTACACCTACCCACACATCATACCCAAAGATAGGAATTTTAGGAGAACATTTTTCTAAGGTTTTTGTAATAGTTTCATAAATTAAATATTAATTAATTATTGGGTCAAATGACCCCCAATGCCCTCCAAATTTTGGTCAGTACTTCTTAGGGTTATCACATGACCCTGGTAAAAATCTCAGTCCAATTGGGACTGATTTGGTTGGGTAATTTGTCAACCCAAGTTAGGTCAAATTGGGTCATAGATAGGGCATGGTGTTTATCTTGGGGTATGGTTGTCAGAACTCATCAACATGAGTTGAAACCTTGGCCACTGGTTTAGGATCACCTAAAATACCTTCATGAGTAAGATGGGGTGGTGTAGAGGTGGATATGTCCTAGAACCCTAGTCTTACCCCTTGGGGTGCATATAGAACCTTGCGAACGCCATATGGTCAAAAACCCTAGAATGGCCATGGAATTTAGGAGATATGTTTATGGGTGTGTGATTATGCTCTAGGGAATTTTGAGAGAAGTTTAGGAGTACATATTTCCCCTAAATTAGGTCATAAACCCTTAAGGGAAATTTCTTATAAGAGACATTTACATGCTCAAATGGTCTTGGATGATGATGAAACCTTGGTAGTGCCTTTAAAATCATATTATAGACCTCTGGTATTTTTTGTGAAATTTATTAGATGATTTAACCAGTACTTCATTTACAAGGCACTTATTTTACCTTAATCTCAAGAAAAATAATTGAGGCTCCAAAACTCTCTGGAAAAATGTGCTACTTGGTGATAGGACATTTCAAAGCAAAAGTAAGCTCTGTGAAATTTTATAGAATTTTTAGAAATTATTATCAGTAGGCTACTTCACAACATGTGCAAATTAGGAATTATTTGGATTAATTATTTTAGTGAAGAAATTATTCCCATAAATTGTGAAACTCTGTAATTAAGCTTTTCTGGACACAATAGAGGTCTGGTAAATTTTCCCTAATTTTGGCATAAGTATTCTTGGTAGTTCCTTCATAAATCTTCAAGTTTGGATATATGATAAATATTAAAAACAGAGGACATTTCTTTACTGTAAAATTGTGATACTCATTACTTACTGATATTTTGGCATGATAGATTTATCTTAATTTTTATGGGAGCCATATCATAAGAATACCTTACACTTCATGCTCATATTCATACTTGGCAAATATTGGAGAAATGATAATAAATGCAAAAAAATTAAGGAAATGAATCTCTGGATTTAGTTTTGAAACATCATGATAGACCTCTAGTAAATATCTTGAGTCAGTTGGATGAATATTTGGATTACCTCTACTTATAAGCTGCATATAGTTAGTTTGGTCTGCGTATAGTAAAAATGTGAAACTTGGGTATTTAGGGGCCTACCAAGTGGAAGTGGCATGTAGTTGGTGCACATGGTCAGGTTGAAGAGATTGAAGGTCTCCAAAAGGAGTTTAGGGGATGAGGGTGTGCTTGGAGAGTTAAGGGTAAGGTGGTGTCCGGGACCGACGAAAGATCGTCTTTCCCCTTAGAAGGTCATAAAATACGTAGAACAATTCAAGTGAAGTGTTAAGAGGGGTAATCTTATGGGTAGATACCAACAACACTAAGTGTCTTGATAAAAGGGAGCCTTGGGCTGTCATCCCAATGTGGTTCCTAGTACCATAGCGAGCCCCGTAAAGGGTAATCCTTGGGAAATCCAAGATTAACCATAAATTGTAGGGATAAGTTGATGTACAAGTTTAACTTAATAATACGCACACACCCACACCCTGTGGTTACGAGAGGTTAGTTGTTTTGGTTTTACGAGCGGTAGGCTCGTGGTTGAAGCAGCAGACTAGTTAGTCCGGTGAGCTTGTGACTCAGTAATGCTTGTTGGTATGGATGGGTTGGTCCGGCGAGCCGTTGGCTCGGAAGGTTATGATGATGGGCAGGTTAGCCCGGGGAGTTTATGGCTCGGGATATAGTAGAACATGTTTGCATGTGCATGAAGGTGGTGGGTCTTCAGTATTGGATGGTCATTCACACCAATGTCGATACATTGACTCGACAAGTGTGGAATTTGCACTTAGCCATAAAAGTCTGGTGGTCCAGCCAGTAAGAGTACGCAGATGCTCCGCGGTTTTGTGTTGAGGCGTACGATAGGTCTAGGTTAGGTAGTGTGAATACCAACCTAGAGGTGGGCGAGGCCCAACCCACTGCTTTCGTTTGCCACTACGGGAGTATCCTGGGAGTCTTGCTAGCTCCAAAAAGGGGGAACTAAAGGTCTGTGCGCATAAAGTCGAAGTGTGTGAGTTGCACTTGTATGAACATAGCATAAACTGCATAACTCTGTATGTCATGGCATAAACATTGCATTTCAACCCCTAGCCCTATCGTTTAAATTGGTTATGGGACTCTTTATACGATAGGCCTTGCTATACGACCCCTTGGTCTATAGGTTTGTATGTGCATTCCTATAAATCAATGGTTACTTTTCTATTATGTACCTGCTTTACTTACTGTTCTTTACTTGCTCTTTACCATGCTCTATTACTGCTTCAATTATCTGTATACACATGTGTAGTGGTAGAACTTTCTGTAGTTAGATTCACCGTCATCTGCTCTTTGTTATACCCCTTGTTGTCCTCCGCTTCATCCTCCCACACAGTGCCTAGGAGCCATTAGGCGTGGGGTGGGGAACATAAGGCTTAGTCTTTTTGACTAACGGTCGGTGGACCATATCATTTTAGGGGACCGAGGAGATGCTGCAGCACTAGAGGCCGGTGCAGACGGAGGCGGGCCAGTCTAGTACAGGAGCACAGGATTCAGGATCAGTGAGTGATTAGTAGTTAGCTTCCGCGAGTGATCTTGTAGTGAGGACATGATGTACAGGGCATGTGCCCTTTATTATTATAACTTTGTTATTTCAGTTATACCATGTGGACATTCATTATATATATGGCATGTGATTGTGGACTTGAACTTCTATTTGTTCATTTATGCTTTTCTTCTTCTATGATCGATATGGCCGGCAGGATCGGTGCTTTGTAGTGGCGACCTTCCCGTGTGATGGTGTCACTGCAAAGCGACGGTTCTGGGCATAAGACCTGGGTTTTTGAAAAAAAATGGGATCTTACATAACGCCCGACATTAGCTCTCGATGACACAATGGTAGTGTCGAGAAGCTAACCCTTCTCGATGTCAAAGCAACACTTCTCGACGACAAAGCTATCGCCGATGTTATACCTATCACCGGGCGTTAGCCTTATGCTACCATCTTTTTCCCTTTTGATTTCTAAATTTAGGGAGTGGGGTGTTACACCCACTCATGTTGATCATGACACATTCATGGTAACGTTAGGATCTCAGGATCACTACCTAGTCCAAGCAACTCAAAGTGACACATGTCACTCGAGGGGCCTAGCGCGAATTGGGATGTTACACCATTTCACCAATTTTCATTTCAACTTTCAGATTTTTACACTTCATTTCAAATAAGCACCCAAGCATAATACAATTTTCAATTTTTCACCATATCACAACATACAGTCCCAAATTCAATTATCAAGAAAAATACGAAAATAAGCTAAGAATTTAAGTGTGTAATTGGGTTGGCAATTTAGCTTTGGTGATAGAATGGTCGGGTGAATCAACAAAATTTGCTGATATGCTCAAAATTGTGTAAACAAAGGTAGTGAATGTAGGCTAGGATGCATAGGCTCAAACTATCCAATGTAATACCTAAATCATTTTCATATTGTTAATTACTATTTAGTGCATATGCTTCGAAGATCGCTAGGGGCGAGTTCTAGACACTGAGAAAGGATACCCCCTCGTCGTGAGTCTATACTACAACACTAACGACACTACACATATCTATACACTAGCATCAGACACGATCACGTTCGAAAGGAGAGTGGATATACGACCAATGATAGTACGTAAAAATACAGTGTATTCATCATACACAGGAAAATTAACTCTATATTTATTTCTATCCGAGAACATGGGCACTCGACTAGGAGCACTGCATGAGTCTACGATGCACTACCAAATTTCATACTTTTGATTATAAAATAATCTAACTTACATACCTAAAGGAATTGGAACGCACATGAATAACAAAAATTCAAATCATATCGAAGTAGGTGTTATTAATGAAATGCGCGAGAGCAAGCCACTATTTTTTAAATTGAATAAAAATGGAGCAGATTTTAAATGAAGAGACGCCGCTAATGGAATGTGTGAAGTGAGTGCTTAAACACGTGGGTAATGAACACTATTCCCCCCAAACTTAAACGGAGCATTGTCCCCAATGCGGCTAAAGTATGTTAAATAAATGAGGAATGCAACGAATGAAAATGGGAGAGGAATTCGTTACCAATGCACGAGAATGGGGCATTCCAGAAGTTGTTGAATATGAATTTTGAGCTGAAAAACTGCTCCTGGTTCCGGAATAGTCAAGGAAATCTACCTATAATACCGAATCCTGAAACATAAAAAAAACAAGAAAACATTACAGAAAAACAAAGATAATCATGGGGTGCCTCCCAAGAGCATTTTGTTTAACATCCTTGAGCTGGACCAAATACCTGTATTAAGTAGTTTTAATAATGTCTAAGCAAGAAAATAAAAGAGTTCATGAAAATAAATGAAGTCTTGCAAACTAAACTAGCTTAGTTACTCAAAAATATGGGAGGAGATCATCTATACGCTGATTTGTAATGCAATTCAGCCTGGAGGAATGGGGACCATGCAGTGCCGGTGCTTCGGCACGGGGGAAGTGAAAGTATCTAGTTTCTACCTAAATCACCTAGAGGGGGGTGAATAGGTGGTTTCTATGGTTTTTTGCGGAATTAAAATATAGAAATAAAAGCACACAGAAATCAAAAGAGCATAGCACAACACAGAGATTTATAGTGGTTCCCCGATCTTGGGTAGTCCACTTTCCACCTCACCTATCTAGTACGCCCGGCTAGACTAGGCTACTTCACTATGGATCGGATCAAGAATGATCCTACAACTCAGAGTCAAACTCCTACAAGCTCGGAGAACAAAATCTCCTACAACTCGGAAGGAAACCTTCCTACTAACTCAGAGTAGAACTCCTACAACTCGGAAGCAAGCTTCCTACAACTCGGAGACAACACTCCTACAAACTCGGAAGAAAACCTCCCTACAAGCTCGGAGATAACTTTCCTACAACTCAGAGTAAAACTCCTACAAGAATATTGTAAATAAATCTTAAAAAACTTTAGATTGTGAAACAATCTTCTTAGAACTTCAGTAGAGGTTCTTCTTCAGATCTGAAAATGATAGATCTTATTCTTCCTTGAGTGAAATAGAAATCTGGATCTTGAAGGAAGGAAGAAGAAATTTTGCTTTGAGAGAACTTGATCTGAGAACTTAGGAGACAACTAGATCTGAATGGAACTTGATGAGATCAGAAAGCAGAGATCTAGTTGACTCTTTTCTTCAGGAAAAACCGATCAAAAGCTTTGTCGGTGGCAGCTAGGGCTTTGTAAGAACGAACAAACCCGACGACACCTGTGCAATCTTTTCCACTGTTTGATTTTGAAATCACAATTCTTCCTCTTATCAGCGGATAATCTCTTAGCTATTTATAAGCATTACTCCAACGGCTAGAAGCGTCGCTTAATGAAAAACGGCCGCGTGGAAGGAAGCCCTAAATAAACAGACAGACGGCCAAAACGCGCTCTGTCAGCATTCGTCGAGGGACATTAATGATTCGACGAATTCGTCGAGGCAAGGTAGTTGAAATGACGAATTCGTCGATGAACCTAACTCTTTCAATGAAACTACTTAGCTGAAACCCTGTAGAGGATGGGAAGAGAAGAACTAAATGGCTGAACTTCTTCGTCAAGAGGTTAGCTCTTTCTTCGACAAAATCATTGAACGAGTTATCTTTCTTCGACGAATTCGTCGGAATAATCAAAGACTTATTCGACTAAATCACTTAGACAGCTTTCTTCCAATCCTGAATTCAGCAACCTTTAACTCTTAGCTTTTCCTTTGTGTTTGAATAAGAAGTACATACCAATAGAGAGATTCCACATGAGTCAACACCTTGGTCTACACAATGAGGAATTACATTGCATAGGCCTGTGTTTAACGACTCATTGAAACCTGACATTGGTTTGTACTTAGCCATTTAAAACCTGCAAACACACAACTAGATTACAACATCAAATACAAACTCAATTCAACTTAGTTCAAGGGGACTTCTTCAAATCAAGGTAATTGTGGATACAATTCCCAATAATCTCCCCCTATTTGAATAAGTCAGAACCCATATACTATGTTGAATTGCACAGAGAGTAAATATTAGTAAATACATAAAGAGATAAGGAGAGTTAAAAAACTTAGCTTTTCAACCTTCCCTCCTTTTCTCCCTTTCATCTTTCTCTTTTAACTTCAGCTTCTCTCCCAACTTCAACTTCTCTCCCCCTTTCTGACTACTTCAGATAGGGAAGAAAAAAGCATGAGAGATCTACAGAGTGCTCCCCCTCAGCAACTGCATAGGAGTCTTCATTTGGGAGTATACTTTGAAAATATTGAATCAGCTCCCCCTCAATCTTTTCTCCCCCTTAGAATTTCAGTGCCTGGACTGATTTCCTAAGCTTTTTAGCAATCTTGCTATATACTTCATGTTCTGGTCATGTACCACGAGTATCCACTGCCCGTTTAGGTTGGCCTTTGGACATACCTGCAATCACAGATTAATTACCCTTAGGAACCCAAAAGGATTTGGGTCCTAGGTTCCTGGTAAGATCAACACCACTCGGAGTGTTAACATTGCAAGGGGTCATTCTTACATTGTTAACCCGCGGAGTCTTATAATTTCTGGGGTTAAACCAACAATCTATGGCGAAGTGACCAACCTTGCCACAACACCAACAATCAAATCGATTGTATCTTCTCTTGTTCTCCTGCTTCACCTTTTGAACGGGAGGTCTAGTAGGAGCAACATTCTTAGAAGTAGAAGCCTCGTGTTTGCAACACACGCATAACTCTTTCTCCTCTTCAAGAGATTTAGCAACAATAAATTTAATCTTTGGTGCTTTCTTAGCAACTGATCCATGTACAAATGGATCGTGATCCTTGAGGATTACTTCTTCATGAGGATCTTTGAATGGAGACGCGTCAAAGTTTCGGGGTCTGCTCCATCCTTGATATCTATTGCTAGATTCAACATGTGTTTGTCTAGCAAAGCGACCATAGGATGCCTCAAGGTCAAACAGATTTGTTGGAAAAATTTCCTTCCTGAATGAAGGTTGACTTTGATCAGCATTTCCCTTTTCTTTCACGGCTCTTTTCTCAGCAGCCTTACTACTTTCAGCCTCATGACCAAGGCCACCACCCTTCGCAGGAGCAGAAAATTTATCAATGAGTGGAAGAATAGTCTTTGGCTTCGAGAAGCTTTCTACGAGCTTCCTTTCCACCATTAACTTATCTTCTAGTTCATTTATAAACTTCTTCTTAAGATTTAATAATTCAGTGGAGCTTTTAAGTTCGTCTTTCAAGATTTGGATTTCATCTTTGAGAGGAGTTAATTTTTCAATTTCATCCCTCAAATCGGATTCCACCATCTTGAGAGATTCAATTTATTTTGACTTGGATCTGACAACCTTGCAACACTTGTCAAATCCCTTCAAAATGGCTTTGTACTGAGTCATTAAATCATAATCCTCCTCTGAAAAATAGCCTTCATTTGCATTGGATCCAGTTTCAGAATCAGAAAGAGGAGTGTGCGAGTTTACCTTCCCTTCATAAGGCGTGTCGTAGTTATCCAAATCTGAATTTGCCATAAGCCCAAAGTAGGCTTCATCATTCGAGCTTGACTCGCCTGAGTCGCTGTCGCTAAGAGTCATGGTCTTCTTTGCTAAGAAGCTCTTTTCTTCTTTCTTCTTTCCTTTGAGGGATTTCTTCTCTTTCTTCTTTTTGTATGGACATTCCGTACTTAAATGTCCTGGCTTATTACAACAATAACAAATAATATCAGTCAAAATATGTTTATTCGGTTTAGTTTTATACCTGTCGTTGTTGTGTTCCTTCTTGTGATGATCATCATCACGTCTTGATCTTCTATGATCTGAAGAGGACTGACTATTCCTTTGGCTTCTTTTTCTGAGCAACCTCTTGAATTTCTTTGAGAGTGAAGAGAATTCTCCATCAGACATATCAGAGCTTGAGGGGCAAGCATCTGATTTGTCATCTTCATCTGAGGATTGTCTCCTGACAGATGATGTAGCTTTACTTCTTCTTGATTCTTTATCCTTTAGTGCCACAGAGTTCTCCCTTCCAGGGGTCGAGCATCCTTCTTCTTCAGCTTTTCTGATACTCAGCTTGAGCTCATGGATAGAAGCTTTCCGAACAGAATCTGTGGCTCCATCGTAGTCAACTTTCCAAATTCTCGGATGGAAATTGCCTTGGTATCCCATTCTTTCGTCAGGGATCTCAAGAACTTGTCATTCAATTCTCCGATGGTGAATTCTCGATCATAATTCCTAAGACCATTTACGATCTTAAAGAACTTTTCATAAGTATCCAAAATGGAGTCTCTTGGATCTTGCTTGAATGCTTCATATTCTTGGTTTAGCAACGATCGTCGATCATCCCTCACTTCTTCTGTACCATCCATAAGAACAACTGTGGAATCCCACATCTCCTTGGCAGACTTACAATGTATAAGATTTTGCAACATAGATTCGTCCACTGCACCGACAATGATGTTCTTTGCCTTCTTGTCCAAGGCGACGTGAGCAATCTCATCTTTGTCTAGTTCTAACATCTTCTTGGGAATCATAATAGCTGAATTTATTGAAGATGGCTTCATAGGAACATGAGAACCTTCTTCCACTATCTGAAATATTCTTGGATCTGCAGCCTCCATATAGAATCTAACTCTCTCCTTCCACATGGGGAAGTTCTCTTTCGTGCAGACAGGCAACTTAACGGAATCCTTGGACTTCTCCATTCCAGACAAACTTGCTCTTGCAACTAGATAAGGAGATCTTGTTAAAGGTGTTAGCCTTTTAATGAAGAACTTCCCTCTGATACCAATTGAAAGTATCTAGTTGCTACCTAAATCACCTAGAGGGGGGTGAATAGGTGGTTTCTATGGCTTTTTTTCGGAATTAAAATATAGAAATAAAAGCACACAGTAATCAAAAGAGCACAGCACAACACAGAGATTTATAGTGGTTCCCATATCTTGGGTAGTCCACTTTCCACCTCACCTATTTAGCACGCCCGGCTAGACTAGGCTACTTCACTATGGATCGGATCAAGAATGATCCTACAACTCGGAGTCAAACTCTTACAAGCTCGGAGAACAAAATCTCCTACAAATCGAAAGGAAACCTTCCTACTAACTCGGAGTAGAACTCCTACAACTCGGAGACAATGCTCCTACAAACTCGGAAGAAAATCTTCCTACAAGCTCGGAGATAACTCTCCTACAACTCGGAGTAAAACTCCTACAAGAATATTGTAAATAAATCTTACAAAACTTTAGATTGTGAAACAATCTTCTTAGAACTTCAGTAGAGGTTCTTCTTCAGATCTGAAAATGATAGATCTTCTTCTTCCTTGAGTGAAATAGAAATCTGGATCTTGAAGGAAGGAAGAAGAAATCTTGCCTTGAGAGAACTTGATCTGAGAACTTAGGAGACAACTAGATCTGAATGGAATTTGATGAGATCAGAAAGCAGAGATCTAGTTGACTCTTTTCTTCAGGAAGAACCGATCAAAATCTTTGTCAGCGGCAGCTAGGGCTTTGCGAGAACGAACAAACCCGACGATGCCTGTGCGATCTTTTCCACTGTTTGATTTTGAAATCACGATTCTTCCTCTTATCAGCGGATAATCTCTTAGCTATTTATAAGCATTCCTCCAACGGCTAGAAGCGTCACTTAATGAAAAATGGTCGTGTGGAAGGAAGCCCTAAATAAACAGTCGGACGGCCAAAACGCGCTCTGTCAGCATTCGTCAAGGGACATTAATGATTCGACGAATTCGTCGAGGCAAGGTAGTTGAAATGATGAATTCGTCGAGGAACCTGACTCATTCGACGAAACTACTTAGCTAAAACCCTGTAGAGGATGGGAAGAGAAGAACTAAATGGCTGAAATTCTTCGTCAAGAGGTTGGCTCTTTCTTCGACAAAATCGTCAAACGAGTTATCTTTCTTCGACGAATTCATCGGAATAATCAAAGACTTATTCAACGAAATCACTTAGACAGCTTTCTTCCAATCCTGAATTCAACAACCTTTGACTCTTAGCTTTTCCTTTGTGTTTGAATAAGAAGTACATCCCAATAGAGAGATTCCACATGAGTCAACACCTTGGTCTACACAATGATGAATTACATTGCATAGGCCTGTGATTAACGACTCATTGAAACCCGACATTGGTTTGTACTTAGACATTTAAAACCTGCAAACACACAACTAGATAACAACATCAAATACAAACTCAATTCAACTTAGTTCAAGGGGACTTCTTCAAATCAAGGTAATTGTGGATACAATTCCCAACAGGAAGAAATTTCTCCCCCAACTTTGCACCAGGTTGAATCAGTTTGGCAGCATTGCATGTCGCACGCTCATCCCTAATTCTCTTCTTTAGCTCTACCCATGATGATTTCCACCGGGTAACACATTCCTCCACATCAGTCAATAAACTGATAGCATTGCCACAAACATAACCTTGCTCCACCGGAATTATAGAAACAAGGTCCGCTCAGTGGACTTTTTTCGTAGAACATGGCTAGGCGTGACTCCTATCTCTATTCTCTTTGCCAACAAAAATGATCTTCTCATCATAAACCTCTTCATCTCTCGTGGTCTTCAATAAAATCTCCGTCACCGACACTTTCTCATTGGAATCTTCCTTCACTTTCTCAGCTAACATCGCAGTCTCTCTCATCCTTTATAGCTACACCTGCACGCAAGCTTGACACAATATGTGATTCATCACTACATCGAAGTGCAGTGTCAATAATATAAACTTTGGTGGGTTTTGAAAGAGTCGCACTAGGAGAGAAGGAAAGGTGTCCCTCTACAAAATGCAAGGTGGCGCCAAGAGTTGTGAGTAAGGGAGGACCAAAAACTGGTGGTGAATCATTTCCCGACGGTCCCATTACTTGAAACTCTGTGGTTACGGTGCTTCCTCTAGTGTGATTTCTACTTTTTATCTGCTCCCACCGTAACAACACTCTCCTTGTTTGCTCAGACATGGGGCATGACCTCCTCCTCGTTTGTATGAATGTTGAACTTGCCAACATACTTTAAGGCAATTATATTTCGGGAGGAGCCCGCGTCTCTTAGCACTTGCGTTGGCACACTATTTAGTTTACAATCAACCATGATACCTCCACAAAAATTTGGAGCAAGGTCAAAGAACCCTTACTTTCCTCACGTGGATTATTATCTGATTGACTTGGGAGGGTACCTGGCATTTTTTCAGTTATTAATTTAGCAAGCTGAGAGACTTGAGTTTCAAGATTTTTCACCATGACATTTTGGTTTGTAATGAATGTCTTAGTGAAATCGATATGCTGGTCCAACTTGTATTCCTACGATGCTTTCTCATCTTGCATGCTTTGATGGTGGTTTGGAGGTGCATATGGTTGAGGTGGTCTGCTACCACTTGCTTGCCCACTTGATACTTGCTGTGTGCCATCTATCCAGCTAAAGTTGGGATGACTCCGCCACCCTGCATTATGTGTTGGATAAGGGAGGCCCCCTCTGCTGATTCCCTATATAATTCACATTTTCATAACTATTATAAATAAAAGAATCAGCAGTGGTGCTTCCCTGCTGGCATTAAAGGAATGGTGACCAGGGGACCAGGGGCGCCACAACTCTGACACGAAACAAATAAAATGGGGGTACCAACAGGTATGTTTTTCCCCATCAGACTCAACTCCTCAATTTTTTTTGATATAGCCCAAGTTGGGCTGAAATGGCGGTGTAAGAATCGACTTGGTGTAATCCAGACACTGCCTTCTTAGAGGTACCTCTTCCACCGCCCCATTCGGCATCCTGTTGTGCCAGGTTCTTCATAATGCTCCACATCTCATCCAGAGTTTTCCCCATCATAGATCCTCCTGCAGCCGAGTCAAAATTCAAGTGAATGTTGGAGTCAAGAGCCCCATAAAAAGTTAACAAGTGCCCACAAAGAGATTACATGTTGAGGACATCTCCTCAAGAGCTCATTAAACCTATCCCAAGCTTCTGCGAGGGACTCTTGGTCTTGCTGTCTAAGGGTATGAATTTTGGTGCGAGCTGCTAAAATTTTAGCGGAGGGGAAGAACTTGGTAAGAAACGCATCGCAAGATCAGTCCAAGATGTTACACTTCCCAGGGGAATAGATAAAATCCAAGATTTGGCTTTATCCCTTAATGTGAAAGGGAAAAGTTTCATCCGCATTTTGTCGTCAGACACCCCATTGATGCAGAAGGTATCATAAATCTCAAGAAAGTTGAAAATGTGCTGGTGCGGGTCTTTTAAGGGAAGACCGCCAAACTTAATAGATTTTTTAAGCATATGCAGGATGCAAGGCTTGATCTCAAAATGTAGGTTGGTGATGGTCAGGCTCAATGGTTGATATATACTACCCATGGTGGGGACAGTGCATTCATACATTGTGCGATCTCTCGGCTGCACTGTACAACCCCGTGTTCACCGAAGGGTAAAATTGAGAATCGGGCATAGGCGAAGCAAGTAGGGAATCGACGCCTCGCGACGAGCAAGTCACAAGGGCGAGGCGATCCAGACTCACCTCCTTGTGAGGAGCATAGTGTGAGGGCGAGGTAATAGTATGCTCTCCACTTTAGGGTTCATTTAGCAATGGCGAGGCGGGGGAGGGCTCGCCGCCTCGCATAAGCGACTCAGGCTGATAGAAGGGGGGCGAGCACATTCTTCATCAAGCACTCGCCCTCCCAGGCTTCTGGATGCATGGGCCACTAGGCAAAGGAGGGGCGTAACCCCATTCTCCTGGGGGGCCAGGGGGCTAGCGAGTGGCGCTTTCACGGGCCACTCGCATAGTGAGATCTCTCGAACCCAGCTCATGGGAAGGCTGGCGAGTGGCCCTAGGGAGCAGAAACCACTGGTAAGGATAGAGGAGGTGATCGGGGGGGGGGGGGGGGGGGGGGGGGTCAGAGGAGGATATGTGCATTGATAGAGCTGACGTGGGGAGCCGAGGAGGGATCAATGTGATCCACGGAGGAGTGGGGATCGAGGCGACCCGAAAGGCATGCCTCCACACCATGTATCATTAGAGCGTGGCTTCGTCGTATCAAACCCCACCTCCAGAGGAGAAGACCACCTTCTCTCAGAAGGACATGCCCGACCACGAAGACCCATTCTGCGATGCGCTTGTGATCCAGACGGCCATCGAGAACTTCAGCGTCTCTTGGATCCTCGCCGACAATGGGAGCTCGGTCAATGTCATCTTTAAGAAGGCATTCAATGAGATAAATGTGGAGGCAAGTAGGGTGCTAGCCTCTGATGGCCCACTGTTCGGATTCTCAAGGGAAAGGAAGGAGGTGGAAGGAGGAGTAGGGCTCCATGTCATCTTGGGGGGACTGTCCCGAAACTGCCAGTTCGTCATCGTTGATGCTCCGAGCAGCTACAACGCCATCTTCGGGCGGCCCCTCATCAGTGCGTTCTAGTGTGTACCCTCCTCATTCCACCAGTGCCTCAAGTTTAGCGTGGGCGGAGTCCATATCTGGGTGAGAGGAGACCCAAAGGTAGCAAGGCAATGCTACATTACATTGGTCAACACCATAACCTGACAAGCAGAGGCGGAGATGTACCAGGAGATGGAGAAGCAGGATGCAATGGAAGGGGCTATAGAAGGGCACGATGTAGAGGAGACTGGAGAGGGAAGGGAAGAAGAGGATCAGGCCCAGGAGGAAGGGGCGGAGGAGCTGCTGGAAATTCGGGAGGAGAGGATGGAGGAAGAGGGGACCAAAGCACTCGCTTACGGAGGGAAGAAAGAAGGCGATTGGGGGGAGCAATCTAGGCTGGAGGCCATGGAGGAGGTTGTGGAGCTGGTGGTTGTCTCCCGGGCGGGTGCGATAGAGAAAGTAAAGATCAGTGGGGAGCTCAGCCCCAAGGAACAAAGGAGGATCCTGCTGGATCTGTAGGGGCCCATAGGGGGGGGGGGGGTGAATAAGGGTTTTAAAACTTTTTATTATATTTTAAATGACTTGAAAACTAAGTAGATCAAATTAGTGATTTTAAATAAAGATCTAAATTGTTTTATAATGAAAGATAGGATAATAAATAATTTAGAGAAATGAAAAACAAATCAATTTTATTACACAAAGAGAGACATGATTACTATTAATAAAAATGATTACAAAATAGATTTCTATAACGCTAGAAATCGGAGGCGACTAGTAAGAATCTTGGGTTTTCTATCCCGAATCACTCCCCCGGATACGACCTCGAGCACTCCCTAGATCTACACCCTAGACCTAGTCGCTAACACGAGGCGAATTTCTGCCCTAAGTTCTACCCATACCTAGTCGCCAACACGAGGCGAATTCACTGCAGGAGTACAAAAGAGTAAATAAATGAAACAATAATAATGTAAAAACTCCCTATGTGGATCTCTTGAAGAAGTAGACGAAGACCCACTGAGTATGATCGTAGTCAATGCAATCTTTCATCATGATGATGAAGTGTGTTGAAATCTTCTCCACGGATCTCCTTAAGCCTTCATGGATTTGTGGGAGTATCTCTCTGAAACTTCCTCTATATGATGTGGCACGAAGTTCTGAAATTTAGGGTTGTGAGAGGATGAAGAAGACGAAGCCAAGGGGTCCTTTTTATAGAGTTAGAGCAACCGCCGACGCTATCGCTACCGACAGTGCTATCCCGGTTTAGGCAATATTCTGTGTGTGAAAATCTTTCATTCCAAGGCATGTCGGTCGAGATTTCTCTTGTGCAACGAGCTACCACCTGCACTAGCCACTACCGCCGGCACTAGCACCTTCTATAATTGCTTCCCGGAATTGCTCTAATCAGGTCTAGCGCCTGCGCTAGTGGCCATGCTAGAGTTTTGGCTTCAATCTTGGGTGCAACCTTCTTATGTTATCCTTAAGTCATATGGCATTGTTTCCTGCACACTTAAACACGTAAGTTCAAATACACATAGGATTTGTTATTCTCAAACCTAGGAGATGCGGAAGACCATTGTCACAACCCGCATTTTCTCCATATTAAATAATACATCAGATTTTGACAAAATATGCTCCGTGATGCCACGCTGTGCAGGGGATAACTGCAGGCGCTCAGGCAAGTCCTGTTCATATTACTTATCATGAAAAATCCATGCATTAGAATTTTAAAATATGATTTCAGTTAAGTTTATTAACCGTGTCCCTCGGTTCAATGGATCAACTAATCCACTAATAACAGTGTAAGTAGAAATACGCAACAGAAAATACTAAATTTTATTCACTTATTACCCTATATGAATATAACAATCCAATGATATAACATATTATGCAAACCTCTAGGTTTAGTATAAGTTTGAAAAGAGCTTTTTATTAAAATAAGGTGATATTCGCTCTAAAAGATGCTATGAAATAGTAGAGTAAGTTCTTTTATACTTCAAAATATCTAACATGCAATCCTAACACAAAAGTTCCCATAGAGCAAGTAAACTACTCCAAAAACAGCAAGAAAACAACTAGCAGCTAGCAAGGTGTCTAATAACAATAAACACTGTGTGTGTCAACAACCTGGCACAAACCCACAGGTCACAATAGTATGTCTGAGCTAAGCAAAAACAAAACAACAACAACAACTACCTCACAATAGTGAGGAGAAATAGTCACAGCTGCTACTACAACACTGAAATACCAGCTCTAGCTCCACAAACCGCTACTGCTCTTAACCTGAGGCCTTCATAAGAGAGAACGCCTCAACAACATGGTACAAGTGGCGGTAGGAAATAAAACAAAGTAAACAATGGTCAACAGGGGTAACAACACAAGACCAACTATAATGAAAGAAAAGTACAATACACATGGTAATGAAACAGTGAGAACACAACATGAAAATTCACGTATACCTATCAATACCAAGAGTGGTGGAAAACCAAAAGCTTGTATGCACAACTATAATATGAAAGTATAAGAAACGCTATTGTAATTCTTGTAATTAAGTGTTTAGCAAACACCAACACCGGTAAGAATCCGGTGACTGTGGGGGAAGTACCTCCACTAGCACACCCACAGAACAAACTCCACAAGGGCCCAAGGGTAAGGTGGTTTCATAGCCCTACACACCCATACTGGAAAAATATCCAGCAACTGCGGCGGAAGATACCTCCGCCAGCACACCAGCAGTAAAACAAACAAACAACAAACAACCAACTAGGGTAAACTCCCAGAAAATATCCAATTTAAGTGCAGGGCACTGTGACAGTGGTTGTAATCCACCAACACCAACAACCCCAATTAGACTACTTATAACTCGAGAATGGCATGACTAAACTAGGCTAGATTTCAGGAAAAAAGGTCATCAAGGAGAAAACTGCTACTTGCAGCCCAGAACCAATAAGAAAGCCATACATCCAGCCAGATTACTAGAAGCAGTGAGGAAGAAGCAATACTCCTCACGGAGAATCACTACCTGAACAATGATCTCACTCTAGAGAAACAAGGAGAAAGACAACTAGATGCTCAAACCTTAAACAGAAACCCCCCCATGACAAACAAAGAATAAAATCAGGCTATCTGCATTAAAGGAGAAGAGAAACAAGACAAGAAAAAGGTCTGCAACAAGGAAAAGGATAAAATCAACGGTCAGTCCCGTCGATCGACGGTCGGTCCCGTCGATCGATGGGAAGACCCGTCGATTTTGACTTAAGCCGTATGGGAAAAAATTTCCCAGCTGCTGCCAATGATCGATGGGACGGTCTCGCCGATCGACGGGAGGTCCCGTCGATCGATGGGATGTCCCGTTGATTTTGACTTCCATGCCTTTTTTAGAGTTTTCTAAACTAACCTAACCTACTTTTATCAAAGCCCAACCCTGGACTACCAACACAAACCAACAATTATGGTAAAGTAAACCATTCAGCACTAAATTTTTCAAATAAAGATTTATAAGAGAGAAGGAATTGGAGAAACAAGCCAAGGGGAAAAGAAAGCAAACCACCACTTGCCTCTATTTACCCGGATCCGACCTCCAAAATGGTTCACGTCGTAGATCGGTCCAAAAGAAGGTACGGCAAGGCAAAATCTACAGAAAAGACGACCAAACGAGGATTAGGGCCAAAAACCCTACCGCGAAAAAGCCCAAGAAATGGGAAATACTTACCATGAACGCGTAGCTCTTGTTGAGAGCTTTCCGAATCTATGCTCGGTTGAAAATTTTGAGCACCGAAGCTCCGTCGGCGGCGATCAGTAGAACCACGAAATGACGCCTCTCTCACTCTCACGCTCGATTGGTTCGGTCAGAATGAAGAAGAAGAGGGGGAGGGGATATTTATATATAATAATATTAATAATAATAAATATAATAATAGTATATTATTACCAAAAACTAAACGAATGTCGAAGCCGACGAAAATTGCATCGAAGGCGAATGCCGGCGCTACGAATCCAACGACAAAGTCAAAACCAAAATTTGACGGGTCATTCTCGAGATATAAGCTTTTAAAGTTTACGACGAACATAAATTGTACAAAACTTTGAAAATACTTCGAGGCTCCAAAATGGCTCGGATCGCGATGAAACTTGACGAGCAAGTCTAAAATTACACAACTTAATTTTCCAACGTAAAATTTTCCACTTTTGATACAAATCCCAAAATCTGTCCGGCTAGACCTAACAGACGCGAAAATGCACTAATGGCGATGCGCTGCCAACTTGACGTTAAAAGTAATGCCCTAACATCATAAACACGTCATCACTGAATTAAATAATTACCAAAAAATTAGGGGCATTACAGTTACCCATCCTAAAAAGAAGTTTTGTCCCGAAACTTAACACACAACTCAAAAGTAAAACAACAGGAATAATTAAAGGCTAACAAACGAAAGACTTACCAGAAAACTAAGAGAAAAGATGCGGATGAGATTCCCTCATCGCTGACTCCAACTCCCACGTCGCGCTCTCGACGTCTTGATTCCGCCAAAGAAATTTGAACATGGGATTTGCCTTTCTCCGCAACACTCGATCCTGAGTCTCCAGAATACGAACAGGTTTTTCAACATATGAAAGATTAGGCTGCAACTGGGGCATCGAGCCAAGGACGTGATGATCACTAAAAACACACTTTCACAACTGGCTCACATGAAACACATCATGGATGCCAGGGAAGGTAGCAGGCAAATGATGATTAAAATTCCGCTTGCACAAAATAAAATCCGAACTAGCAATCCGAGAAGGCAAGTATACCTATCGAACTGTAGTATAGGAACACAAGTGTCGTATTAAAATCCGAGAACCGTTGATTACTTATACTCAAACGAATTACTATTATTTTATCTTAATAATTTTTTGGATGGTTTTGTCTGCTAAGTTGAAATAAAAGCTGGATAAAAATACGGCTAAACGATGATTAAGAAATAGCACTCGATCTTGACTTACTTCGGCCTAAATTGATCAAAATTCAAAAGCAAACTTAAAACTTAATAAAGTAAGGGCAGCTTGACCGTGGGGGTTCCCATAGTTTGAACATGCTTCTCTCGAAGATATGCCCAACTGAGTTTAGGAAAATCCGACCGAACTCTCGTCCCGTATTCGAATACCTAAAACTCGCTTTAAGTGGTGAACCCCGCTATTGGGTTTGACTCCAATCCAGGAGATTTACGTCATTCTCTCTCGAGAAATGTGTGTAACTCTCTTTACTCTTAAGTGCTCACTTCAGACTATCGGCCTCTCGGCTAGCCAAGAATGAAAGCAAAGGTGGGGATTATATATCGATAATATAGCTCCACTAAATTTTAATTAAGAGTAAATCTAAGGCCCAACACTTTAGAAAGTGAAAGAAGACTAAAGGATCATAACTTGATCAACTCATCCTCAGATCATCAAGATCGAGTACTATGAGGATTTAGTTACTCATGGTGGAGGGGTAGGAGAGAGAAATGATGAAGATTTTAAGAGAACAAAAACATACCATTTTTATTAAACAAAAGTTCAACTGAGATTACAATTGCATGGAAAGCCTACTAAGCATTAGTAATACACTATAAAAGGAAATTACAAAGGCATTACAACATTCATATGAAAACTAGAAAAGGAAATGCATTGAAATAAGAGAGAGAGAGATAGAAAGAGAATAAAATGACATGAAAAACACTGAAAATAGAGTAGTAACACTAGTTCTCTCTCCAAAAACTGAATGGGGAAAGCTTGGAGGTCATTTCAATTTATAGAAATTTTTCTGCCTCGGTCACGCCCTCAGTCACGCCCGTGACTAGGGGCGTGACATTGTTTAATCAATTCTGCGGCTTGGATCAGGTTCGGCGCACGATTCTGACGCGATTTGATGGGCCACGCCCTAGGTCACGCCCGTGACTGAGGGCGTGACCATTTCGGTGGTTAGTCGGGTCATGGGCGCTGGCGGCGATCATGGGCGCTGGCGGCTGGCTGACGTGGCAGTCACGGGCGTGACTGGAAGCACGCCCGTGTAACAGTGGCGTGACCAATTCGGTGGTCAGCTGGTCGAATCTGAGCTGTTCACGGGCTGGTCACGGGCGTGGCTTGCGTGTCACGGGCGTGGCTTGCGTGTCACGGGCGTGGCTTGCGTGTCACGGGCGTGGCTTGCGTGTCACGGGCGTGACTTGTGTGTCACGACCGTGTACTTTGGGCGTGTCTGACCAGATCTTCTGAATTATGTTGGCAGCAGCTTAACTGGAAACAGCAACTTACACGCCCTAGGTCACGGGCGTGACCTAGGGCGTGGCTTAGGAAATTTTGCATTTTTGACCTGAAAATTCAGAAAACTTAAGTTAGCACTAAAAATAGGAAAATGAACCAAAATTGCATTTAGGTAAACAACAAAAAGCAAAAAGTAAGAGTAAATATCCTAAAAATAACCTAATTAAACTAACTAGATTTAGCATTATCAAATTCCCCCAAGCTTAAACTTTGCTTGTCCCCAAGCAAAGAAATATGCTTTAGCTAATAAAATAAAATGACTAATCAAAAAGATTTAATTATGCTAAACACGAGTACCTTGCGAAATTCCAAGTAGGGAGAATAGTGAAAAGGAAACCTAAAATAAGTACTTTATTTAAGCTTAATTTTTATACCCTTTACTAACAAAAATTAATCATCCAAAATTTTAACTAAAAAGTTTTTAAAATAAAATTGAGCAAAGTAACAAGTGAGATAGTGCATTGAATTGTTACTAAACCCTAAGAGACAAATTATAATTATATCATTCTAAGAACAAGGATCTAAATTCATACCCAAGACTTAACTATTCTACTTTTCTTCTTTACTTAGCTAAAGCAAATTTAGGAGCATGAATCAAGAGGACTTTATTAGGACCGAAATGTTTGGTTTAGGCATATGATTTGGAATGGGAATCGAAGATAAAAGTGATTGCTATAATCACACTAAACCATAAACATGAGTTTTATAAAATTTCCGATATGAATGATAAGAGGCAATCCTTCATTATAAGCATATAGCATATTTTCTTTCTTTCTCTTTCATAGCCATTTTTTTTCTTTTTTCTTTTGAAATTTTGGCAAAGATAACTAATACAAATATGCTTAAAATATCTCCTTTTTGAGCAAATTCTTTTCTTTGAAGCTCTACATGCAATAAACCAATCACACTCTTTTAGAAATTTAAATAAAACTCAAAGTGTTAGTGTGATTCAAATAGGTTTGGAAATTTTGGCTTTGGTGAAAAATTTGATAAGTGGAGGTGACAATAAAACATGGGAAAAGGCTCAAAAGAGGCTAACAAAGGGTTTCTTTTTAAGGGTTGGCATGAAGGCTCAAACTTAAAACAAAAAAAGGCCTAAATCATTTTCATTGCTCTCTAAATTTAGTTAAAGCATGAGTTTTGAAGGATTTCAAAAAGTAAGTCCTAGATATTAAATAAAGACTAATGAACTTATCCTGAAAATAAGAATAATAAGCGTCTAGGATTATTCACATTTACTACACAAATCAAAAGTTAACCCTGCAAAATATATCTAAAAATGAAGAGGAAAATAGTGGATGAAGAATTTTTTTCGAAAGTAAAGAAGATAAAAGAGAAAACGATAAGGAAAGTACAAGATTTTAGAAAAAACTTTTCAGATTAACATGCTACCTAGAATTAGAACACTACATGAGTCAACAATTTACTTGTGAAACATAATTACAAGTAGGATTAGAAATTTTGAAATTAACTAAGGCTATATAAAATATTTTGGGAAAAACAAAACATAAAGCAAGGGGTACTATTGATTTTACCAAAATCTAATTTAGACTACTAAAAGAAAAGAAGACATTCTCCCCCAAGCTTACGATAGACATTGTCCTCAATGGAAAAGGAGAGTGAAGGAAGGGGTAACTAAGAAAAGAAATTAAAACTGAAAAACTGAAACAGGCACTTCCCTGGATTTATGGGCTTGAAAGGATGTGTGATGCCGCTCCCCCTTGCTGGCGCTTTGAATCTTCATGAAATATCATCTTGAATTTTTCTTGAAACCAGCAATGTTGAAGCAGGCGATCGCCGAAGTTGAGAGTATCAGAGCCATCCAGGGCCAAAGAAAAATTAAAACAACAAATTTTAAAAACCTTGGGTTGCCTCCCAAGAGCGCCCTCTGTTTAATGTCGTTTGAGCTCGACTAAAAGAATAAAGTTCAAAAGTTAATCCAAATTATTACAGTCCAGACAAAAGAAGTTTTTCACTGTCCATGTCAACATTGTCACCAGAAAAATAAAGTTTTAGACAATGCCCATTAACCTTGAAATCGCCCTTATCTGGGTGTGATATCAAAACAGTTCCATACGGATAAGCTTCCTTTACAGTAAAAGGACCTGACCATCTAGATTTTAATTTTCCAGGAAATAAACGTAGACGAGAATTATAAAGTAATACTTGGTCGCCTGGTTTAAATGTTTTCGGGTGCCTTAAATTTTTATCGTGAAAGCATTTCGTTCGTTCCTTATATAATTTATTATTTTCATACGCATTGGAGCGCCACTCATCGAGTTCGTTGAGTTGGAATTTTCGAAGATCGGCCGTGGAGTGGTGATCAAAATTTAAAAATTTAAGGGCCCAGAAAGCACGATGTTCTAATTCGACCGGTAAATGGCACGATTTTCCATATACTAACCGATATGGTGTACAACTGATGGCGGTCTTGTACGCTGTTCGGTAAGCCCATAGAGCATCGTCTAATTTATGTGACCAGTCCTTACGTGAGGTGGAAACAGTTTTTTCTAAAATACGTTTGATTTCTCTATTCACTACCTCGACCTGGCCGTTAGTTTGGGGGTGGTAAGCAGTTGAAAGCTTATGTGTAACGCCATATTTTAAAAGTGTTTTTGCAAATTGTGCGTTACAAAAGTGCGAACCCCTGTCGCTAACGATGGCCCTAGGAGTACCGAATCGAGAAAATAATTTTTTTAAGAAAATAATAATGACTCGGGAGTCATTAGTAGGAAGAGCTTGGGCCTCTGCCCATCGAGACACGTAGTCTACCGCAACTAAAATGTATTTATTACCATGGCTAGAAGGAAGAGGACCTACAAAATCAATTCCCCAAAGGTCGAAACCTTCGCACTCGAGGAAATAATTTTGCAACATTTCATTTTTATTTGAGATATTTCCGGTCCGTTGGCAGCTATCGCACCGTCTCACAAACGATTGGGCATCTTTAAAAAGGCTAGGCCAATAAAAGCCTGCACTAAGTACTTTGTGAGCGGTCCGATTGGCTTGATAGTGCCCACCAGTCGGTCCTTCGTGTAAGTGTTTGAAAATATTTTGTCCTTCTTCGAAAGAAACACATCTCCTTACTACTTGGTCTGCACAAACTCGAAACAGATACGGGTCCTCCCAAAAACAATTCTTCAGGTCAGAGAAGAATTTCTTCTTTTGCTGATAGGAAAATTCTTTTGGGAGGACTCGAGCTACTAAGTAGTTGGCGAAGTTTGCAAACCAAGGAGAAGGAGTAGTGTTGATTGATAATAACTTCTCGTCGGGAAAATAATCATTAAAAGTTTGTTCATTTAAATCTTCAATAAATGGGTTATCTAATCGTGAAAGATGGTCCGCGGCCAAATTCTCAGCCCCCTTTTTATCTCGGATTTCCAAGTCGAACTCCTGGAGGAGTAAGACCCAGCGAAGTAAGCGTGGTTTGGCATCCGGTTTAGAAAGTAAATATTTGAGGGCCGAGTGGTCCGTAAAAACAATAATTTTTGAAAGCGTAATATAAGGTCGAAATTTGTCGAATGCAAAAATAACTGCTAATAATTCTTTCTCCGTTGTGGTATAGTTCGCTTGCGCGGATGTAAGTGTTTTACTTGCGTAGAAAATAGGGTGGAAGTTTTTAGATATACGTTGTCCTAAAACGGCTCCCACCGCAAAGCTACTTGCATCGCACATGATTTCGAATGGAAGGTCCCAGATTGGAGCTATCATAATTGGCGCATTTATTAGCTTATTTTTGATTAATTGAAAAGCAGATAAGCATGTATCATCAAAAATAAATGGAGTGTCTTTTTCTAAAAGATGAGTGAGTGGTTTGGTAATTTTTGAAAAATCTTTTATAAACCGCCGGTAAAAACCGGCATGTCCTAGAAAGCTTCTTATGGCCTTAACGTTGGTTGGCGGTGGCAGTTTTTCGATCACTTCTATTTTTGCTTCATCGACCTCAATTCCTCTTGCTGATATCTTATGACCTAAAACCAATCCCTCCCATACCATGAAATGACATTTTTCCCAGTTCAGGGCGAGATTGGTCTCCTCACACCGTTCTAACACTTTTTCTAAATTTTCTAAACAAAAATCGAAGGAATCACCAAACACGGAAAAGTCGTCCATAAATACCTCCATAATACTTTCTACGTACTTGTCGAAAATGGCCAACATACACCGTTGAAATGTTGTCGGCGCATTACATAAGCCAAACGACATTCTTCGATAGGCGAAGGTGCCGAAAGGACAAGTAAACGTCGTTTTCTCCTGGTCCTCGGGCGAGATGGGAATTTGGAAGTAGCCCGAGAGACCATCGAGAAAACAATAAAAGCTATGGCCGGATAATCGTTCTAAGATTTGATCGATGAATGGCAAGGGGAAATGGTCCTTGCGGGTGGCGTCGTTCAATTTGCGATAATCAATACACATACGCCACCCAGTCACCGTCCATGTTGGGATTAAGTCATTATTATCATTTAACACTACCGTGATACCTCCCTTTTTAGGAACTACTTGAACGGGGCTTACCCATTTGCTATCTGAAATTGGATAGATAATTCCTGCGTCTAATAATTTCACGACCTCACCCTTTACTACTTCTTTCATGTTTGGGTTTAATCGGCGTTGAGGTTGAATAGAATTTTGTGAATTATCTTCCATTAGAATTTTGTGCATGCAGAAAGATGGACTTATGCCCTTAATATCAGAAATCTGCCAAGCAATTGCTTGGCGGTGTTTTTGTAAAACTTTTAGCAATTTGGCATTTTCAGATCCACTTAAATGGGCCGACACTATTACTGGTAACTTAGAGTCTTTTTCTAAAAATTCATATTTTAAATGATTGGGTAGTTCTTTAAGTTCTAAAGTGGGAGGTTCCTCGTATGAAGATTTGAAAGACTTTTCTTTTTCAAAAGTAATTTCTTCAAAAAATTTTGATTTAATTTGAAAATTTGAGGGGGCGGGAGCAATGGCCATTTTCATTTCTTGTAATATTTCAGTGGAGGTGTTTGAAGATGAACAAAAAGAAGAAGAACCATTTTCAGAAATACAAAAAGAAGGGTCTTCACTTAACACATCTAAGAAAAAACACGAATCCTCATTTTCTAGGGTATTTTTCATAGAGGGTGTTATGGAGAAGGTTACTTCATCATCTCCAACTCGGAGGAATAGCTTACCATTACTCACATCAATGATAGCACGGGAGGTGGCAAGGAAGGGGCGGCCAAGGATTAGGGGAACCTCGACATCCTCTTCAATGTCCAAAATGACAAAATCCACCGGGAAGATGAATTTGTCTACTTTTACGAGCACGTCCTCCACAATTCCCAGCGGATATTTTATCGTCCTATCTGCTAGTTGTATACTCATACGTGTGGGGCTAAGGGTGCCCACTCCTAACTTTTTAAACAAGGAGAATGGCATTAAGTTGATGCTTGCTCCTAAGTCGGCCAACGCGTTCTTTACAAATAGATCACCAAAGAGGCACGGGATAGAAAAACTACCCGGATCGTTAGCCTTTTTCGGTAATTTATTTGTTAGGATGGCAGAACACTCAGCATTTAAAGTTACGTGCGATAGATTTTCTAGCTTTTTCTTATTAGTTAGAAGATCCTTCAGGTACTTAGCGTACTTGGGCATTTGTGATATCGCTTCATGGAAGGGCAAATTGATGTGTATTTGCTTAAACATTTCCAGGAAGCGATGATATTGATCATCTAATTTTTCCTTGTTGAGTTGAGATGGATAAGGCGGGGCGGGGTTTTTTTTTAAAAATATGAGGTGGAGTGATAAAATCTGTTTGAGTGAGTGGTGTTTTTAAAATAGGGGCGGATCTTGCCTCGGGCTCTTCGCTAACCGGACCGGATACTTGCTTTCCACTCCGAAGAGTTACAGCTTTCGCTTGCTCTTTCGGGTTGGGCTCGGTGTTAGCGGGAAGAGTCCCGGGCGGTCGCTCGGATATTATTTTGGCGAGCTGCCCGATTTGGTTTTCAAGATTTTTAACGGATCCGGCTAAGTTCCGGACGGTTGCTTCGTTCGTACTTATATATTTTGAAAACATCTCCTCCAAAGATGGAGGTTTTTGAAAGCTAACAGGGGGTGGAGGTGGTGTAAATTCATTTTGTAGAGGCGGGCGAGTTGTGTTTGCAGGATTACTCCAAGAAAAGTTCGGGTGATTACGCAACGCAGGATTATAATTATTCGGTAACTGAAAACCAGGTGCATGAAAATTAGAAGCAGAATAATTATTATAAGCATTTCTATTGCCTACGAAATCAGCTTGTTCGGAGGTGGCTTTTGCGAATTCCCAAACCTGAGGTGCGGAAGGAGCATTCATTTCAGATATCTTTTTGCTAAGCATTTCCACTTGTAGTGCCAGCTGGGAGACGTTATCCACTTCGTACATACCTGCAGGTTTGTTTGGGCGGGATCTTGGCACATTCCACTGATAGGTGTTCATGGCCATATCCTCAAATAGTTCAAGAGCGGCTTCCGGGGTTTTGTTATTTAAGGTACCACCGGAAGCGGCGTCTATCATTTGCTTAGTATGTTGATTTAGCCCGTTATAAAACGTCTGCACTTGTAACCATACAGGAAGAGCGTGATGAGGGAAACGTCTTAAGAATTCTTTATACCTTTCCCAGGTATCATATAGCGTTTCAGAATCTATTTGGCAAAAAGAAAAAATATCATTTCTAAGCTTAGCAGTTTTCGCAGGTGGAAAATACTTAGTTAGAAATTTTTCAGTTAACTGGGCCCAAGTGGTGATAGAACCTCTAGGTAGAGTTGACAACCACTGCTTAGCCTTTGTTCTTAAAGAAAATGGGAAGAGTCTTAGCCTAATTGCATCATCCGTAACACCATTTATTTTGAAGGTGTCACAGATTTCAAGGAAGCTAGCAATATGTGCATTCGGATCTTCATCTTGTAATCCGTCGAACTGCACGTATTGCTGCACCATGTGAATTATGCTTGGCTTTAGTTCGAAATTATTATTATTTATGGCAGGGCGGACTATACTAGTTTCTGTCCCTTCCAGGTTAGGCCTTGCATAATGGGACATAGTCCATTCAGGGGCCGCAACCATGTTGGGGACTTCATTTTGGTTAGGTTCGCCCATATTAACAACCGACTCCGAATCCTCAGCCAGTTCTTGGAATGCAGGATCTTGAACTTGCGATTTTCTCCGAAGAGTACGCTCAAGTTCTTGGTCCAAGTCTACAAGTTCTGACGGATTCGCTCGGGTCATAAACTAGAAAGAGAGAAGGGAAAATAAGATTGAGAAATTCGAAAAAGGTCTCTTTTTTTTGAATTAATTTTGTTTTTCAAGAAAGAGGAGAAAAAAAAAAGGTGATAAAAGTAATAGATTCGTTCTTTCAAAATATCAACAAAATGCGAGTCCCCGGCAACGGCGCCAAAAACTTGATGATTAAAAATCCGCTTGCACGAAATAAAATCCGAACTAGCAATCCGAGAAGGCAAGTATACCTATCGAACTGTAGTATAGGAACACAAGTGTCGTATTAAAATCCGAGAACCGTTGATTACTTATACTCAAACGAATTACTATTATTTTATCTTAATAATTTTTTGGATGGTTTTGTCTGCTAAGTTGAAATAAAAGCTGGATAAAAATACGGCTAAACGATGATTAAGAAATAGCACTCGATCTTGACTTACTTCGGCCTAAATTGATCAAAATTCAAAAGCAAACTTAAAACTTAATAAAGTAAGGGCAGCTTGACCGTGGGGGTTCCCATAGTTTGAACATGCTTCTCTCGAAGATATGCCCAACTGAGTTTAGGAAAATCCGACCGAACTCTCGTCCCGTATTCGAATACCTAAAACTCGCTTTAAGTGGTGAACCCCGCTATTGGGTTTGACTCCAATCCAGGAGATTTACGTCATTCTCTCTCGAGAAATGTGTGTAACTCTCTTTACTCTTAAGTGCTCACTTCAGACTATCGGCCTCTCGGATAGCCAAGAATGAAAGCAAAGGTGGGGATTATATATCGATAATATAGCTCCACTAAATTTTAATTAAGAGTAAATCTAAGGCCCAACACTTTAGAAAGTGAAAGAAGACTAAAGGATCATAACTTGATCAACTCATCCTCAGATCATCAAGATCGAGTACTATGAGGATTTAGTTACTCATGGTGGAGGGGTAGGAGAGAGAAATGATGAAGATTTTAAGAGAACAAAAACATACCATTTTTATTAAACAAAAGTTCAACTGAGATTACAATTGCATGAAAAGCCTACTAAGCATTAGTAATACACTATAAAAGGAAATTACAAAGGCATTACAACATTCATATGAAAACTAGAAAAGGAAATGCATTGAAATAAGAGAGAGAGAGAGAGAAAGAGAATAAAATGACATGAAAAACACTGAAAATAGAGTAGTCACACTAGTTCTCTCTCCAAAAACTGAATGGGGAAAGCTTGGAGGTCATTTCAATTTATAGAAATTTTTCTGCCTCGGTCACGCCCTCAGTCACGCCCGTGACTAGGGGCGTGACATTGTTTAATCAATTCTGCGGCTTGGATCAGGTTCGGCGCACGATTCTGACGCGATTTGATGGGCCACGCCCTAGGTCACGCCCGTGACTGAGGGCGTGACCATTTCGGTGGTTAGTCGGGTCATGGGCGCTGGCGGCGATCATGGGCGCTGGCGGCGATCATGGGCGCTGGCGGCTGGCTGACGTGGCAGTCACGGGCGTGACTGGAAGCATGCCCGTGTAACAGTGGCGTGACCAATTCGGTGGTCAGCTGGTCGAATCTGAGCTGTTCACGGGCTGGTCACGGGCGTGGCTTGCGTGTCACGGGCGTGGCTTGCGTGTCACGGGCGTGGCTTGCGTGTCACGGGCGTGGCTTGCGTGTCACGGGCGTGACTTGTGTGTCACGGCCGTGTACTTTGGGCGTGTCTGACCAGATCTTCTGAATTATGTTGGCAGCAGCTTAACTGGAAACAGCAACTTACACGCCCTAGGTCACGGGCGTGACCTAGGGCGTGACTTAGGAAATTTTGCATTTTTGACCTGAAAATTCAGAAAACTTAAGTTAGCACTAAAAATAGGAAAATGAACCAAAATTGCATTTAGGTAAACAACAAAAAGCAAAAAGTAAGAGTAAATATCCTAAAAATAACCTAATTAAATTAACTAGATTTAGCATTATCAGCAAATCCAGCTTCTACGCTGATACTCCGATGCGCTCAACAATCTGGAAGGGTCCCACATACCGGGGATCAACTTTATGGTTCCTCCCAAATCTTCTAACACCAGGAATCAGAGAAACTTTCAGAAAAACCATGTCCCCAACTGCGAATTCCAGTTCAACCCTTCGCTGATTTGCATACTTCTCATAAGGCTCCCGAGCTACATGGAGATTTTCTCGAATATGAGTTACAATAATACTCATCTCTTCAAGGGCTTCTGGACCTAGCAATGGTCTCTCGCCAACCTCGACCCAAAACAAGGGAGTCCTACAGCGCCTCCCATACAAAGCCTCGAACGGGGCCATCTGCAAACTTTCTTGAAAGCTATTATTGTACGCAAACTCCATAAGTCTGAGACACTTGTCCCAAGCTACACCATGCTCTAATATGTAACATCTGATCATATCTTCCACGATCTGATTAACTCGCTCCGTTTGACCATTGGTCTGCGGATGGTACGCGGTACGTGGTCGGTGCCCAAAGCTCCCCGCAAGCTCTGCCAGAATCGTGACATAAACTCGGAGTCTCGATATGACACGATACTCACTGGCACTCCGTGCAAACGGATGACCTCATCCAAATACAACTATGCTAACTTCTTCATAGAATATCGGATCTTGAAAGGTACGAAGTGCACACACTTCGTAAATCTATCAACTATGCCCACACTGAGTTATGCCCTCGGGGAGATCTTGGCAAACCAGTAATAAAGTCCATCGATATACTCTCCCACTTCCAACTCGGTATGTCCAAAGGCGTCAACTTGCCACCAGGCCTTTTGTGATCTGCTTTGGCATGCTTGCAGGTGAAGCACTCAGACAAAAACTTCGCTATGCCATTCTTCATTCCATACCACCACACGAACTGTTTCAAATCTCTATACATTTTCATAGAACCAGGGTGGTTGGCCACACTAGAACCATGTGCTTCATCACAAATCCTTGTCCAAATATTACCCACTGCGGGGATACAAAATCTACCTCGGTACTTTAGGGTACCGTCTCCGTCTAAAGAGAAATCAGGCAATTCTCCCTTCTCTGTCCTTCCTCGGAGATGCTGAAGATCTCGGTCTTCTTTTTGATGTAACCTTGTGAGAGTGATCCACGAAGGCTCTTCTGCCTCCAAGCAAGAGGGCCAGACACTACTGCCTACAGAAATGTCCATCAAAAGGAACTCCTCAAATAAAGACTGTACGGTAAGGTTGAAGATCTGCGCGGTCTTTTTGCTCAACGCATTAGTTACCATGATAGACTTGCCCGGGTGATACTGTATTTCCACGTCATAATCCGCAACACACTCCAACCACCTACGCTGACGCAAATTTAGCTCCTTCTGCGTGAAGACGTACTTCAAGCTCTTATTGTCTGTATAAATCTTATAAATTACGCCATACAGTAAATGTCTCCAAAGCTTCAGGGTGTAACACCCTCCCTGTTACATAGCATATAACAGTAGGTCCGACCGGGACCCCCACTCCATATGAAATGAACAGAAGAGCACGGTACTAAAATTAGCATTTAAACAGTTAAAGACATAACTATCTCAGCACCAGAGTCGCATAACGAAAGCATATCTATTTTCATTTAAAACCAGTGTATAACATTTCCACATCGTTACTAGGAATGAAATTCATAATAAGTTATTTACATTGTTTGTTTACATCTTAAAGGTGGCTTTCAGACATCGGCACGCAGGCCGACCACACATGAACAAAAAGGTAAACAAAAGCTTTGGCCTTCAAGGGCCAGCACAGCACAGCAGCAGGGACTTCAGCCCGCTATTTCCCGCTAGGCTCACCGGGACCTGTATAAACCAATCCACCAAACGGTGGGAAAATAAGCAACCGGTCAGCTTTAGCTGACCAAGATTTATAACGAGCCCACCCCACACTCGGGGCGGCGGTGCTCCTTCCCTGCAAGTAAGAGTCAGCAGCATACAAATATATATATCAGCAAACAACACCAACGGAGGCAGTCCGAGCCACCCGCTTCGTGCTTTCAAGGCACACTTTGGCATACTCCCTGAGTTATGCCTGCAAAATAAGTCTTATTTCAACTTAGAATCTCTATATGAGCTACCCCTCATCTAGGATGGCCCGCCTTGATGAGTTCTATTCCCAAACTGCGAATCGTGATCCCAAGGTTGCAATCCTCACACGACAGCTAAGGGCAGGGTTTGGTTCCGCCGATTCCCGCGCTCATCATATTAGGCAACACAACTACCTAAAACGGGTACGGCTTTCCCTAGCCCGCTCTTGACCTGTAAAGTAAACGAGTTGAAGCCAGATGCTCAGTTCTTGGGCTTCTGCTGCTCAGCCTCGTACATCGGGCTTTGCAGTCTTTACATGGCGGCTCACTGGGAGCTACCGCCGGCGCTAGTAACAGAATCAGAATTCCATTCTGCTACTCCTGGGAAACACCTCCAGGACACAACAATACAAATAGCTGACCTGGAGCTACCGCCAGCGCTAACGCTAGCGCCTGGCGCTAGTAACAGAACTTAGTTCTGCTACCAAACGTCGGGTATTGCCTGGGAAACACCTCCAGGACCTTTTTGCTGTACAACACAGTACACAAGACCCGAACCACAGCATGTACACGGAGTCTTCTCCGACACTTTACACACAATAAACATCACCAATCCGGCTCGGTCTGTCCAGATGGGCTTCACACAGCATGCCTATGCCCGTACTACCGTTCCAGGCTCTATATGCAATTTATGGGGGAACAACTTCATCCCACCGGAAGATCCGATCTACTAATTAGTAGAAGTCTTCCTAAATTCATGCAAATCAAAGGACGTACATGTCCAAGGATTAGGAAAGAGAGTCGTTACCCTAGCTGGTCGCTTTGGTGCCATAGACCGACAGGGGATTGGCTGGAATCCGCGATGGCACAAGCACGCAGATGCTTCTTCACCAATCTCCCTCCTGGCACGACGAAGGCTCAACTTCCACGGATCTCCTTCCCAGCTCCCAGCCCACTGCTCTCAGAATTTCAGAGGCTCTCAGTGAAAATGAAGGAAAACGCCGGATTTTGAGTATATATGCTTTTCACGCTACCGCCGGCGCTAGCCACTAGCGCTGGTGCTAGATCAGAGTCGGTACCTCTTAGGGCAACTACCGCCAGTGCTAGCACTAGTGCCTGGCGCTAGCTTCCTATCGTCAAATCCTTTTTATTTTTTGCTGTTTTTGTGCACATGAAAATTGGGGTTTTACAATTCTTCCCCACTTAAAAGAATTTCGTCCCGAAATTCTACTAGTGCAAATTTATCAAAAAGATACAAAATTTGACTTGTACCTCAATAGAACAGCTCGGGGAACTCCTCACGCATAGTTTGCTCGCGCTCCCATGTAAGTTCCTCACGACCGCAGTTGTTCCAGCGGACTTTGACCATCTTGATCAATTTATTTCGCAGCTGTTTGACATCAGTGTCTTCGATGCAAATAGGCATGACCAGTGTCTTCAGCCCATCATCGACCGGCACCTGATTAGCCACAAGCACTTGGCTAGGCTCTGGTACAGCTTTCCTCAATACTGATATGTGGAACACATCATGCAGACCACTCAACTCTGTCGAAAGAGCGAGCCGATAGGCAGCTTCGCCAACACGTTCCAGTATCTCAAACGGTCCAAGGTATCTTGGACTCAGCTTTTTCAAGCGTCGAATCCTGGACACACCCTTGAAAGGTTTGATCTTTAGATAAACCCAGTCGCCCACGGCGAACTCAACATTTTTGTGCTTGGCATTGTAGTACTTTGCCTGCCTATCTTGTGCAATCAAGAATCTATCCCGGACTGTTTGAATCGCCGCATTTGCCTCTTCAACTTCCTTTCGCTTAAACAGCTTCGTTTCACCTATCTCCGCCCAAGATAAGGGAGTGCGGCAAGCTCTACCATAGAGGGCCTCGAAGGGTGCCATCTTTATACTTGCCTGATAGCTGTTATTATAAGCGAATTCGATCATGTAGAGACGATCTTCCCACTTTTTGCCGAAATCCAGGACGCACATTCGGAGCATATCCTCCAGAGTTCTGTTTGTACATTCAGTCTGTCCATCCGTCTGAGGGTGGAAGACAGTGCTAAACTTCAGCTTTGTCCCCAACAACTGGTGGATTAGCCTCCAATCTTTCGAAGTAAAGCGCCCATCTCGGTCATTGACGATGCTATGGGGCACACTGTACAATCGGACAATACTATCAACATAAAGTTTTGCTAACTTTTCTACTGAATCGTCCCGCCGGTTTGGAATAAAGTGGGCTATCTTCGTCAAGCGATCCACAATCACCCAAATAGCATCATTCCCACTCTGCGATCTCGGCAAACCATGCACGAAATCCATAGAAATATTGTCAAATTTCCATTCCGGTATAGGCAACGACTTCAGGAAACCTCCAGGTTTCTGACATTCCGCCTTCACCAGTGTGCAAGTTTTGCATTTTGCAACGTACAAGGCGATGTCTTTCTTCAATCCCGGCCACGAAAACAGCTTTTTCATGTCTTGGTACATCTTTGTGCTCCCTGGGTGAATTGAGTATTTTGTAAAGTGCACTTCGTACATCAATTCCTCCCGCAATTTACCAACATTTGGGACGCACAACCGACCGTATTTCCACATCAGACCATCGTCTAATACAAACTCTGCAGCAGTCCCATCCCCAGACTCTACTAAATAGCGTTGCATGCTCGAATCAAGCTCCAAGGCCTGTCGTATTCTGTCTGCGAGGTCATACTGCACCTCCATCCAGTTCAAGCACGCACTCGCACTAGAACTCCTCTCCACACAGGAGATCTCCAAGGCTTCCAAGTCCCTGATCAGACGTGCATCATACATCTGAATGCAGTTGGCCTGTGCATAAGCCCTCCTGCTCAAAGCATCTGCGATGACATTCCCCTTTCCGGGAGTATAATGTATATCAAAAGTGTAGTCCCCCAGGAACTCCATCCACCTTCGTTGTCGCATATTGAGCTCCTTCTGATTTAACAGATACTTAAGGCTCTTATGGTCTGTAAAGATGTCAACCTTCACACCATATAAGTAGTGCCACCACAACTTTAGAGCGAAGATCACGGCCGCCAATTCCAAGTCGTGGACCAGTAATTTTGCTCATGCACTTTCAACTGATGAGAGCCATAAGCGATTACTTGACCATGCTGAAGAAGTACGTAGCCTAAGCCGCTCCCTGACGCATCACTGTAAATTTCATAACCCTCTGCACCAGATGGCAAACACAGAATTGGTGTTATGGTCAGACGCCTCTTCAGTTCCTCAAAAGCCCGTGCACACTCCGGTGACCAAACGAACTTCTGATCCTTCCTCGTCAAGGTGGTGAGAGGTAGAGCGATCCGCGAATAGTTCTCCACGAAGCGCCGATAGTAGCCGACAAGTCCAAGGAAACTCCTGACTTCCGCTACTGTCACCAAAATGGGCCACTTCTGGATTGCATCAATCTTTGTCGGATCCACTGCGATACCCTCGCCACTAACAACATGACCAAGGAACGCCACTGAGGCTAGCCAGAACTCGCACTTAGAGAACTTGGCATATAGTTGACTACGTCGCAGGGTTTCTAAAACTTCACGCAAATGAATCGTGTGCTCTTCTTCAGACTGAGAGTACACCAAGATATCATCAATGAAGACAATGACAAACCGATCAAGGTACTCTCGAAAGGTCCTGTTCATCAGATCCATAAATATTGACGGTGCATTCATCAATCCAAATGGCATCACTGTAAACTCGTAGTGTCCGTCGCGAGTACTGAATGCTGTCTTAGGGATATCACAATCCCGAATTCGTTACTGGTAATAGCCAGACTTGAGATCCAACTTTGAATACACAGTTGACCCCACTAGCTGATCAAATAAGTCATCGATTTGAGGAATCGGATACTTGTTCTTCTCGGTCAGCTTGTTCAATTCACGGTAGTCTATGCATAGACGCAGGCTTCCGTCCTTCTTCTTCTTCACAAAAAGGACCGGAGCACCCCAAGGGGATGTACTTGGGCGTATGTAACCTTGCTCTAGAAACTCCTGTAATTGAACTTTCAACTCCGCCATCTCCTTTGGCGCAATTCGGTACGGAGAGCGTGACACATGCTTGGCACCTGGCACCAGCTCTATCGTGAAGTCAATCTCTCGCTGAGGTGGCGCCCCAGGAAGATCTTTCGGAAACACATCTGGATACTCTGAAATCACAGGAACATCACTCAAACTGGGTTGAGGCTTTGCATCCCCCACTAGCACAACACATAACTTTGCGCCTTGCCGAACTGCCTTGACCACTTGGACAGCAGACATCAGTGTCTTGCTCGATCCACGTAAACCAGCAAACATAGTCGCACGTTCGGTATTCCGTCCCAGCGTGACCTCCTTCGAAGTGTAATCAATATAGGCCTGCTGCGCTGACAGCCAGTCCATACCAAAGATTACATCGAACTCCGAAAGCGGGAGTATCAGTGCTTCCAAATCAAAGTCTTGACTCCCTATTCGTACCTTTACCACACAACCTAGATCCGCACGCATAGAACATGCATTGGGTTGCAACACACTTAGTCGTTCCTGTCTAAACGATGAAGGCACTCCAAGTTGCTGTATGAAGGCCTCCGATAGAAAGGAAGGTGAAGCACCCATATCAAACAGTGCTCTCGCCGGATAATTAAAGATTAGGACAAAGCCTAGTACATTAATGGTTAACAAGCAATCCATAAGGTATGTGGTATAAAAAGCAACAACAGCTAGATATTATCGCATACCTGTCACCACATCACTCTGTTTGATGGCCTCCTGTTGGCCAAGGTTGTATACTCTAGGCTGGGCTGGAGCAGCGTGGGATGCGGTTGACTCTGCCGCATTCCCTTTCTCTGCCGCATAGGCCGCAACTAGCTTCTTCCCACTACGATAGTCACGAGCATAGTGCCCCTGTCTGCCGCAGTTATAACAGATGAGTGGGCCTCGCCCAGTCACTCCCGATGCTGAAGAATGAGCTGACCCAGACGGTCGCGTTCCTTTCTTCCAATTGTCTCGCCCCGACTTTGCCGAGCTCGCTACTTTGAATTCTGGCTTGACTACTGCTAGCTCCTTCCTGCTTTGGGACCGTTTCATATCTTTCTCTAAAGAACGAGCCGTGTTGACCAGGGTCATAAACCCCTGCGTCATTGGTCCCATCAGAAGGAACCGCAACTCTTCTCGCAAGCCTTCGTAAAACCGATTTGTCTTACGAGCCTCATCCGCAAACATCATGCCAGCATAGCGTCCCAACCGTGTAAACTCATGCAGATAGTCATCGATCGTACTAGCACCCTGAGTCAGACGGTTGAACTAATTTTCCATCTCTATCTGTTGGGCCGGTGGAAGATACCGCGCCAAGAATAGTCTGGAAAACTCATCAAAGGAGATATCTGTCAGCTGCCTTCCCGCTAGCTGATGTAACTCCATCTCGTCCCACCACAGCTGCGCCTCCCCATATAGTAGGAAGGTTGCCAATGTAACTTTTTGTGCTTCCTCTGTATCTGTGGCCTTCAAGGTTTTGCGCACCCTTGACAACCAATCCTCCGCTTGCGTCGGGGTTCCTGCCCCCGTGAACGTGGGAGGGTGGAAACTCAAAAAGTATTGCAGCTGTTGATCTGGAGCTCTTCGTGCCCTCAACGGCACTGGCCTTTCCACCGCAGGTTCGGCTGCTGGAGCCTGCACTGGAGCCGCTCCCGGAATAGGAGGCTGTCCAGGGACATGCCCTCCTGGTTGCGCCGTGAACATCGCAAAGACTGCCTCAGCGACCATCCTTACAGTTTCAGCCGAAGGAGGAGTCGGCACCGGAGTTGGTGACTACTTGCAGTCGAGCGAGGGGGTCGAGAAGGCCCCGCTCCACTCCCAACTGCCTAAACATGTGCACAAAACACAATTAGCGACTAGGAGAAGGCATGAATCAACAAAGGAACACAGAAGTTCCATCCGAATGCTACACATATACATGTAATTCATTCCTAAAGTGTACAATTACTGGTTATTTACATGAGTTAAAGGCGACGCACACACAGGCTCACCACCCCTTAAAAGAATTCGACCACGAATTCGAACGGAAAGGGAACGAGACCCGTAGCTGATACCAATTTGTAACACCCTCCCTGTTACATAGCATATAACAGTAGGTCCAGCCGGGACCCCACGCCATATGTAATGAACAGAAGAGCGCGGTACTAAAATTAGCATTTAAACAGTTAAAGACATAACTATCTCAGCACCAGAGTCGCATAACGGAAGCATATCTATTTTCATTTAAAACCAGTGTATAACATGTCCACATCGTTACTAGGAATGAAATACATAATAAGTTATTTACATTGTTTGTTTACATCATAAAGGTGGCTTTCAGACATCGGCACGCAGGCCGGCCACACATGAACAAAAAGGTAACCAAAAGCTTTGGCCTTCAAAGGACAGCACAGCAGCAGGGACTTCAGCCCGCTATTTCCCGCTAGGCTCACCGGGACCTGTATAAACCAATCCACCAAACAGTGGGAAAACAAGCAACCGGTAAGCTTTAGCTGACCAAAATTTATAACGACCCCACCCCACACTCGGGGCGGTGGTGCTCCTTCCCTGCAAGTAAGATTCAGCAGCATATAAATATATATATCCGCAAACAACACCAACGGAGGCAGTCCGAGCCACCCGCTTCGTGCTCTCAAGGCACACTTTGGCATACTCCCTGAGTTATGCCTGCAAACTAAGTCTTATTTCAACTTAGAATCTCTATATGAGCTACCCCTCATCTAGGATGGCCCGCCTTGATGAGTTCTATTCCCAAACTGCGAATCGTGATCCCGAGGTTGCAATCCTCACACGACAGCTAAGGGTAGGGTTTGGTTCCGCCGATTCCCGCGCTCATCATATTAGGGAACACAACTACCTAAAACGGGTACGGCTTTCCCTATCCCGCTCTTGACCTGTAAAGTCAACGAGTTGAAGCCAGATGCTCAGTTCTTGGGCTTCTGCTGCTCAGCCTCGTACATCGGGCTTTGCAGTCTTTACATGGTGGCTCACTGGGAGCTACCGCCAGCGCTAACGCTAGCGCCCGGCGCTAGTAACAGAACCAGAATTCCGTTCTGCTACTCCTGGGAAACACCTCCAGGACACAACAATACAAAAAGCTGACCTGGAGCTACCGCCAACGCTAACACTAGCGCCTGGCGCTAGTAGCAGAACTTTGTTCTGCTACCAAACGTCGGGTACCGCCTGGGAAACACCTCCAGGACCTTTTTGCTGTACAACACAGTACACAAGACCCGAACCACAGCATGTACACAGAGTCTTCTTCGGCACTTTACACACAATAAACATCACCAATCCGGCTCGGTCTGTCCAGATGGGCTTCACACAGCATGCCTATGCCCGTACTGCCGTTCCAGGCTCTATATGTAATTTATGGGGGAACAACTTCATCCCACCGGAAGATCCGATCTACTAATTAGTAGAAGTCTTCCTAAATTCATGCAAATCAAAGGACGTACATGTCCAAGGATTAGGAAAGAGAGTCGTTACCCTAGCGGTCGCTTTGGTGCCATAGAATGAGAGGGGATTGGCTGGAATCCGTGATGGCACACGCACGCAGATGCTTCTTCACTAATCTCCCTCCTGGCACGACGAAGGCTCAACTCCAACGGATCTCCTTCCCAGCTCCCAGCCCACTGCTCTCAGAATTTCAGAGGCTCTCATAGAAAATGAAGGAAAACGCCGGATTTTGAGTATATATGCTTTTTACGCTACTGCCGGCGCTAGATCAGAGTCGGTACCGCTTAGGGCCACTACCGCCGGTGCTAGCACTAGCGCCTGGCGCTAGCTCACTGTCGTCAAATCCTTTTTATTTTTTGTTGTTTTTGTGCACATGAAAATTGGGGTCTTACACAGGGCGTAGATCACAACCGCAAATTCCAGATCATGCATAGGATAATGTTTCTCTTGGACCTTCAGTTATCTCAACCCATACACAATCACTTTACCTCCCTGCATAATGACACATCCGAATCCGATGTGCAATATATCTACATAAACAACGTACTCCTCTCCTTCGGTAGGTGATGAGTCCCATTTGTATACACATTTTTGGACTCATCTGGGCCGGTATTTTAGTCAATGCATTACATATTAGATCCATAATCACTCATATTTGTTCTCTATACTTCATTCCATGCTAAGTGCACTTTTAGGCCCATTTGGGTGTGCAATTGCGCATTATGTTTGTTGGGGGTGAGCAAATGGTGCTCCCCAACCCTTTTTCTGTATTTGGATTGAGATGGAAGGGTATTCCTAGCCGTGTGATTGCTTTTTGGTGCTTTGCAGGTGGGTAGATCATCCATTATGCCAAGATTTCATGTCTCCATGAATCGCACGGTCGTGCGTTTCCTTGACGCACGATCGCTCCGACTGTGCGCGCTCATTTATGGACCAAAATAGCGTTCTGGATTTGGTTGTGCATTTTTACGCACGGTCGGCTTCGACCGTGCGTGAGTAAAATGCATGAGCTCCTCTTTTATCTAAAAAATTATTATGTTTTATTTTGTTCACGCACGGTCGTGCGTTTCTAAAATGCACGGTCGTGCATGAATAAAATTCTGCAACCTTTCTATTTAAATTGTGATTTTTAGGTTTTCAAGGGACCCGAACTGTTACGCGATTTCTTCCACCGGAAGGGGCGACTACTCCGTTTTCTTCCACTATTCCTCCACCCTTTGCCAGAGGCCACCTCGCATCATCCAAGCGCTTCAAGGAGAGGATTCTACACTCATCTTCATCGACAAGCTAGGAGTTCTTCGCATTGGACGTGGCCGGATTGTAGTTTACCAGAGAAGGCGGGTCCATTGGGAGGACAACCCTCCTCTACCCTGGACGATAGTTGGGACCGAGCTAGGATGCGGATTGACGCCCCGACGATTCCTACCGTGAATCTGCAATAATCCTCCGGATTCAGTTGTATCTCTTGCATTTTTCTCCTCTTGGACTATTGTTGTTAGTGTAATCTTCATTATTTGATGATGTTTGCACTATACATTTGATTTAATCTTCATCTCATTTTTACGCAAGGTTATTATTCTTGTATGAGTGCTTGAGGTGAGATCTTGTGATAATTGTGGTGTGAGTGTTTAGGTTTGCTACACTAGCAATTGCTAGGTGTAATCTTTGTGACGAGGTGCTTGCCACCTCACTTCCACCGGTGCAAACCACTCCATCCGCTTGCCTTATCGCCCATCTGCCTAGCGAAGCAGTGCATAACAGTCTGCATAGTTTTCATCCGCCCGGTGAAGCAGCGCATAGCGGCATGCATAGGAGTAGTTTAATTTCTTTCTTTTATTTTCCATAAGCCAAATCAACCCTTCCACAATCCATTCGCTCGAAAGGACTTCAATCTCAAGTCCTTCCTCAAAAGTAAACTCCACCTTACTGTGTTCATTCGAGATTTGATACTTGAGAAATACTCGCCCATTTTATATTACTTGAACGATCGGTACACTGCCATTTCGTGCCGCAGTCTCGCTATCGCCTATAACAGTGTTTCAGATTTGCGCATCAAGTTTTTGGCGCCATTGCCGGGGAACACAGTCGCGTGAGTTGCTTGAGAGGGAGAGACAAGAGATAAAGTTCTTTTCCATTTGTATATCGCATTTGTTTTAATTTAGTGTTTGTAAATTCTCTTATTATCTGTTCTTAAGTATTTCAAAAATCAGGTTTCTGTCGATTTAATTTTTCCTTCGTGCATACTGAGTTATTTTTTTAGCTTATATTATTTGTGAATCCATCTTTGCACTAATATGTATGCTTATCAACAATGTAGATGGTGTAAATCGTTTAGTCATTCTAGTGATGCTTGTCATTTAGGAAGCCATAATAATAATCCGTATAGTTCATCGTATGGAGAATCTAGATCTTCTTACAATGAACCTGCATATTATAATTATGTGTCTCCATCGCGTGCATCACCTTCACCGGGTGGTTTGGCCTCTCCATGGTCAAAACCTACTGGGAAGCGCTGCTTGTGCTGTCAGAGTTTTGATCACGCATTGAAGGACTGTGAGATATGGAAATTGCAATTGAAAGAGGATGATGAGACGAAACTCATCAACATTCCACCATTTCTGTATCATACTGCTCCTCCAATCATTGAGGACATATACGCCATGTCCCCATATCCTCATGGGAGCACGACGGATGTGTCCATGATGAGTCCAGTTTATATAGTGATTTCCAGACTCATCTGGGCTAGGTTTCATGCACTTGCACTTCACTTTAGGCCCATATTTAATTCTATTTGATCACGTTGCCATTTCATTGCTTAGTGCACATTTATGCCCCATCTTGGTGTGATTTCATGTATTTTTGCGGTCTATTATTTTTCCTGCAGGCCCTGGGATCGCGTGAACGTTCGGGATGGTGCGGGGCAATTTTTGGCCTAAAAAGCCTCTGATCGTGCGCATTCCTTCGCGCACGATCAGGCGCACGACCAATGGTCGTGCGTTAATTCCCTTCCCTGACAGAGCGTCTGCGCATAATCAGAGGATTCCTTCGCGCATGACCACTGGTCGTGGCCCCTGACCGTGCGTTATTTTCCATCTTTTTCTTTGCTACAGGTTGACTGCGCACGATCACATGCATTCCTTCGCACACGACCATTGGTCGTGCACCACTGACCGTGCGCAGTGTTTATTCTGCTCCTTATTTAAACCGCTGCTCCGCAAAATTAGGGAGAGAGACCGATTTCCTCCGCCGTTTTCCACGTTTTTTGCAGGGTTTCGCCTCCTTCTTCACCGCCCACCTTAGGGAGGAGCTCCGGGCAAGCTTTCAACGCCAAATCTTCGCCGGAGCTTCCTCTTGGCCATCTCCTTCATCTAAGAGCTTCAAGAAGGGAGTCAACCTAGCTCTCACATTCAAGATCGGAGCAGCTTGTGTGATCATTCCACCGGTTCGTGACACGAAGAAGACGGGTCCATTGGAGAGTAGTGACAGCTCTCTCTACCCCGGACGCAGTCGAGGACCGAGCTTGGATGCGGATTGACAACCCGGCGATTCCATCCGTGAATCCTCAACAAGACTTCGGAGCTGGTCGATTTCGCACACTCACCTCCTCTTGCAGTTGATAGCTTAGTTAGCTTTCCTTATTTTTGATGAAGTATACTTTTATTTGTTAACATTAGTATGAAATCATGTCTATGTGATTGAGTAATCTTGTTATATTTTCATTTGAGGTGTGCCTTGTGGTGTGGATTGTTTGTTGTGTGCCTGGCCACTTAAGACCGCCTGATCAACTGAGTCTGTTGGACAGACCGCGAACACCTAAACACAGTCCACCCGGACTGGTTTATTTAAAGCTGGAAGATAGGATACAAGCTGACCGCGAGCTGCAAGCCGCTAACCTGCGAACATAGAAACCGGTCAGACAATAATCTCAGACCGCGCGACCTCAAAAAGAGACCGGCACAATCAAGCCAACTTTGAGTTCTTACAGTCTCATTTTTAATGACGGGCCCTGCATCCCTATTTATAGGCGAGTAGATGGATGTCGTCACCGCACAACCGAGATACAATAACCGCCCATCAGATCGCGAGCGGTCTCGCAAAGTAGACCGCCCGAGCTCGGCATAGCTTACAGCTCCTTTATTAAACCTTGAGGTTTACAACCAAACCTCCCGGTCACTGCGGTCTCAACAAGCAGACCGCCCGGTCTTATTGCAAAGCAAAGAACTTCTTCAGAAACCAGGCCGACTAGAATAGTCGTCAGACCTCCCGATCACTGCAAGAAGGCAGACCAAGAACATCTGGCCGACTTATGACAAGTCGCCAGACCAACCCGCGCAAGCCGCCCAGACATAAGAGGCGGTATCCCATATCAGACCGCTCAGAACAAACCGCATAGACAAACTGACAAAACCAGCGCAGACCGCGCGGTCTCTGCGGTCTCCAATCTTCAGACCGCCCAGCTCAACTTCACTTCCACTTCAAAAATTTAGCACGCGGATGGCGGAGCGCGGACAACATATCTCTCACGAGCGGTGAGCCGGCGACTGATGGACCGAACTCCGAAGGTTAGCGCCGCCCAATCGTTCTTTCTCCCTTCGTCAACTAAATCATTTTATCTCCCTTTGTTCTTTCTCCCTTCTTGGTTTTCCTGATTTCCTCAGTCCTCACCAATCGGGATCTTCGATCCCTTCGTCAAGTAAATCCTCATCCCCCCACCCATTTTTGTACAATTTTTCTTCCACCTCTGGACTCAAAATTTTTGGAGATGACTTAAAGAGGCCTTGCAAGTTTTGTACATGCTGTTGAAAGGTAAGGAGGCCTTTGCAAATTTTGGAGAACATTATTATTGTCTTCTTTTTTCTTAAGTGAAATTTTTAATCGTTCTTTTGGAAATCACATTCTTTGTCCAACTATATTTTCGAGAACATTATTATTGTCATCTCATTTTTGTACAGCTATATTTTCCCCAGTTTGTGAGTTTGTGACATGAGCAAGTTAACTACTTAACTCCCCCAATAATCTTCTATCAGTCTTAATATGAGATTGTTTCACAGGAGTTAACAGCAGGAGTAAATACATTTTTATCTTCATGTCTTTTTTATCCAGTACTTTGAGTGTCTTTTCCAACTGCTCTCTCAAAAATTGATAATCCAGAATTTTTTATCCAATATTTTGTATGACTTTTATAACGCCATGTATTTTTTATGATTATTCTAGGTTGGGTTTTTCACTCCATACACAATTTTTATCCAATATTTTGTATGTCTTTTTTATCGCCATGTTATATATGGATTAAGCTGTTTGCACTATTTTTATATGGTACAGATGTTGGCATTCTTAAGCTTTTTTTTAATATCATTGTCAGTAATCGTTATTACTTGTATTTTTGTAAATATGGACTGTGTAGGAGATTCTACTAGTCCGATTATGCAGAGTAACGATGAAACAATAGAATGAGTCATGGTGATATGGATTCTATTGTGAACGAAGTGGAAAACAAAGCTAGTAATGATACTCTTGGAACTAGCTCTGAAATGAAGGATGATAATGAGGACCTATAAAAGGCAAAAAGGTTGAAGAAGTCATCCATTTGGTTAGAGTTTACAGAAGGCAAGGATAAAGATGGTTTATTAAGGATTTCCTGTAATCATTGTAGAAAGAGTTTTGCCAAATCCAAAACCACTCCAATAACTCAGTTTCACAGGCATCTACAAAATTCTACCGCACATCGTAAAGCAAAGGCTGAGAAGGAGAGATCTACACAAATGCAAACACAACTTGGCTTTGTGTCATCTACTATAGATCCATCTTCTTTCCTCGCGTTACACGATGGAAAAGTTGACATGGAATTCATGAAGGTGTTGATAGCTAATTGGATTTTGATGCATGAGCACCCATTCTCTATCGTGGAGGAAGAAGGATTTAATTCGATGCAAAGACGGGGAATACCGGAGTGGAAGAGCATTTCAAGGACAACGACGACAAATTATTGTGTGAACGTCTATGAGATGGAGAGAAAGAAACTGAAACTATTACTGAAGAATGTTACTAAAATTAGTCTCACTACAGATTGTTGGAAATCAAAAAAATCAAAGGATCGAAAACATGGTAATAACTGGTCATTGAATTGATCAAAATTGGCTGCTACAAAAACGTGTCCTCAACTATGTTCACATTCCACCCCCTCGTCGAGGTCTTGAGATTTCAGATGCTATATGGCAGTGCTTGAAAGATTGGGGCATTGAGAGTAAGATTCAAACAATATGTGTTGATAATGCATCTGCTAACTATGCGGCTATTGAGAATTTGAAAATTTATATAAGAAGTACAAAAAAATTACTTTGTTATGAAAAGTTATTTCATGTTAGATGTTGTGCTCATATTCTTAATCTCATAGCCCAAGATGGTATCTCCGTAATCAGAGACATCGTGGAAGTTATTCGTGATAGTGTCGAGTACGTTCGATGATCGGATGCTAGACTTAAAATATTCTCAGAGATTGTTAAGCAGTTAAATCTACTAGAAAGAAAGTTAATTGATGATTGTCGGACTAGGTGGAACTCTACATATGAAATGTTAGCAGCTACTAGTAAATTCAAAGATGTATTTCCATGGTTTACCGAACGGGATTCCCATTATGAGAATTGTCCAACTGAAGAAGATTGGGTAAATATTGAGAAAGTTTGCTCAGTGTTGGAGGTTTTTTGGACCGCCACACATATTATCTCTGGAAGCGAATATCCAACATCAAACTTATTTCTTAATGAGGTGAGCAAAGTTAAAGTTTTGTGGGATAAGAAATCATTAGACAATGATTTCTTTATTCATGATATGGTTGCAAAAATGAAGCTCAAGTTTGATAAATACTGGGGGCTTCAAATTTGTTAATGTCTGTTGCGACCGTTTTGGATCCAAGGTGTAAGATGCGAGCGCTTGAGTTATTTTTTCCCCAAATTATATTCTGCACAAAGAGCAGAGATAGAAATTAACTATGTTAAGGTCACCTTGCATAAACTATATGCAGAATATGTGGAAAATCATATGGTTGAAAGTCGGGTGAGTGGTGAAATTGAAGGGAGTAGTCTTTCAAGTCAATCTAGTAAACATGTTCAAACCAGCTCTGATTGGTCCGAGTATTTTTACTATGTAAAGTCAGTTGAATCCGTTCAACTACAAAAATTTGAACTTGACTTATACCTTGAAGAAAATTGCTACAATATTGATAAAGATCAAATTAGAGGTGAAAGAACTTTTGATGTTTTGGAATGGTGGAGAGTTCATTCTCTAAAATACATGATCTTATCAACATTGACAAGAGATATCTTAGCAATACCTATTACCTCAGTTGCTTCAGAAGCTACCTTTAGTGCTGGTAGTAGAGTCATCGATAAATATCGTGCATCCTTACAAACGGAGATAGTTCAAGTTTTGATGTGTGGAGGGGATTGGTTGAGGAAATGTTTTTGTTTTTAAAAGAAAGACCAAGGTACCTTTAGAACTTTACTCAACTATGTTATTATAGCTTATGAGTTATGACTTATCTCCTTGTGATTTTTAAAATTTTATATCTTCAATTGCATAGCGAGAAGAAAGCAGTGCAAGTACTTCTTCCGCTTGACGATGCCACGTTAAAAGGATAATGGATTTGTAATGCTTTTCTTTTGTAATGGCATTCAATTTTTTCAGAGCCATATATTTAATTTAGAACATTATTACTGGATATCTAGCTTTAAGCATATACTGGTGGAGTATAATGCTATTGTTTATACTTGAGCTGTTGTTATTCTTAAAATAGAGTAGTCGGAAATAATTATGACGTTATTGTTAGCAGAAATCTAGTTTTAAGATAATTCTAGTTTTAAGCAAATATCTAGTATAGAGTTGTCCAACCCACATCCTTACCTAATATTGCATTATGACTTGTAATCTGCACCTCATAATGAGCCAAATTATTCATTCAAAATATTTCAAATACATACAATTCTCACCATTAATTAGAAATATCACTCTGAATTCATCAGGAGGGTCCTAGGTACAACCTAAATATACTCAAGATTCATTATTATGTCAATGTTTCATGTGACATGTCTGGTGTGAAGATGTCCTGCTTTAGAAAATAAAATAACTTGCTCTTTGAACATTAGTGTAATATTTTGAAAAATCCATGCCCAGGAAAAATGTATGAGTTTTGCTCTACTATATGTTGTTAAGTATCACTCTGAATTCTTCAGTAGGTCCTACGTGCAACCTAAATATACTCAAGATTCATTATTATGCGTATGTTTCTTGTTATAGGCCTGGTGTGAAAATGTCCTGCTTTAGAAAATATGATAACTTGGTCTTTGCACAGTTGTGTAATTTTTTGAAAAATCCAAGCCCAGGAAAAATGTACGAGTTTTTCTCTACTATATGTTGTTGAAGTGTGAGTTTTATTTTGTATCTTGAATTCTCTACTATATGTTGTTGAAGTTTGAGTTTTATTTTGTATCTTGAATTCACATTCACGGTTGGTTTAGATACTTGATTGCCTACATAAATGTTTTTTTTCCAAATGTTTAATATCAAAAATCGAGCTTTACCTCGAGCGAGCTCGTCGAGCTCCAGCTCCAGCTCAAGCTGGTTGAGCTCATTGAGCTTAATGAGCTAAAGGTCATGCTCATCGAGCTCGAGCTCGAGCCATTTAGAATCATCTTGAGCCCAAAAATTTCAGCTCGAGCTCGAGCCAGCTGTTTTTGACGAACTCGACTCGAGCTCGACTCATTTGCAGGGCTACTTCAGAGTCACTCTAGGTTTCAGCAATGAACCCCTTTCCCTTCTTCTTGTCTTTCTTCCTGAAAGACTTCTTCAGTTGCACCTTTTTGCTGCTGCTCCTGTCCCTTTGCTCTTCTTGGCAGTCAAGAGCAAAGTGCCCTGGTTTGTTGCAGGAGAAGCAGATCGCTTCCTTCTTTGGAGTCTTATCAAACCTAGGCTTTGAGCTCCACTCTTTTCTTCTTGAGTCTTCAGTCTTGACCCATTTTCTGAATCTCCTTGCCAAGAGACTGAATATCTCATCTTTAGGAGTGGAGGGCTCTCCTTCAGCAGCCTTTAAGGCAAGATTCCTTTGAGTAGGAGTTGAGAATTTCTCCTTAGCCTTTGTTTCTGCCATGCTCTTCAGTTGCATCTCAAAACATTTCAGCTTTCCTAGCAGAACATCAATAGAGATCTCTATATGGCCTCTAGGCTCTCTGATAGCCCAGATCTTTGAACCCCATAAGCTTGGGAAGCACATGAGAATCTTATCATTGATTTCAGTCAAAGTGATCTCCTTCTTAAGACCTTTCAGCTCATTTATGATAATGTTGAATCTGTCATACATCTCAGCAACAGATTCCTCAGCTTTCTTTTGAAAGTTCTCATATTGTGATATGAGAAGGGACTTCCTATCCTTTCTTTCATCAGAACTTCCTTCTACAAGTCTGGAAAGAGATTCTCAGATCTCTTTGGCTGATTGGCAGTCAGTTACCTTCTGGAAAATGTCATCTGACATTGTGTAAACCAGAATGTTCATAGCTTTGGCATCACATGCCTTCTGCTTCTCCTCTAGCTCTATCCACTCAACCCTGGGCATAGATTCCTGTGTTGAAGATCCACCAGCATCTTCTTGTATGGGGCTGGAGGACCTGAAATGATAACATCAAAGATGTCTTCATCAATAGAGTTTATATACAACTTAATTATGACCTTCCAGAGTGTAAACTTATTTAGGTTACACACCTGTGGTCTAGTTGATGAATAATCGTTAGTACTCATTTTCTTTAGAAAATAATTTTAATTAATTTTAAAATAAAGAAATGAGAGTGAGGAGATCTTTTGATCAAGGAGTTAGCCTTTTAATGATCAACCTCGCTTTGATACCAATTGAAAGTGCACAGTGTGCCTCTGAGAATTCTCTAGAGGGGGGTGAATAGACATTTAAATATTTTCTATTCTATTTATGCACACACAATAAAAACATTAAGTATTATGCATTCAGCAAAACCGAAGACAGAATAATTAAGTGCAGTTTGCTGAAAATAAACACATAATAAATAAGTAGGGACAACACAGAAAATCACAAAGCAAAACCACAAGAATTTTTATAGAGGTTCCCCAAAATGTAAGTAGTCCTCTCTTCTACCTCCCTGGTAAGATTGCACAACCTATGCATGAGTCTTTTGATAAGGAGACTCTAAGAACCACTGAGTCTTTTCATAAGGATACTCTTAGAACCACTGAATCTTTTGATAAGGAGACTTTTAGAACCACTGAATCCTTTGGAAGAGGGATTAATAAAACTTTTTACAGTTCAAAAGAAAAAGTAAGAAGAAAGGAAGAAGAAGAAGAAAATAATTTTGTTCTCAGAATTCTTCAGAAACAATGATGTCGCTTGTGTCTTTCACAGGATCAAAAATGATGAACCCTTGCTTATGATAGTGATGATTTGCAAGGCATTTTTTGTTGATCCTTTTCTCTGAGCACTTCTTGTAATCTAGCTGTTGTACAATTATAAAGAAGAAGCAGATGTATGTATTCTCTGTGCAGTGAGATCACTTGTGTTTTTCTATCTTTTAGGGTTTGAGAAGGAAGAAGATGAACACCCTATTCGACAGATGAGAATAATGTAATTACTCTATTTTTGTCTTCTCCTCTTTTTGCATACTTATTCTGTATAATTGGGATTTCAAATCCTTTCTTCTTTTCGGCTGTCCTGAAAAGGAATTTATCTTAGCCACTTATTTTCCTTTCTTCTTTTGTTCTCGACCCGTCCATCAATTTTGAATACCTTCCAAAAATGATTTACTGTGTCCTGGAAATCTCCATTCCATTCTTGGCAATAAATGAGCCATTGGAGAACTCTCTCTAGCCTGGTGGTCCTTTTGGAAAGGTCTCAAAAGGACGGCAGAAAAAGCTTCCTTTTTCTGATTGTATTCGACGCTGTGTCGACTTCATCATTCTTCATTTAGACGCACCTCTGAGTTCTTATCGACGTAGCTTTGAATTCCTTCTTAGCTCTGATTGAACTCAGATGTCAACGTTACATCGATTCCTTATCGTCGTATCCATCGAGTTGAAGACTTGGCCTTTGAGCTTTAACATCTGCGTCGAACTATAGTCAAAGTTGCGTCGACTTCTTGAATGGCTTCGACAAGCTCTTCCTCTGCGTCGAGTTCATTTTGACATTACGTCGACATGAATTATACTTCAATAGGCTGAATAAGTTGCTTGGACTTCTAGTAAGAGTTGTGTCGCAAGTTTCTCTCTCCCGTCTTTTTCTTCTCCATCATCATATTCTTCTTCATCAACAAGTTCTAAAAGAAAAAACATCAGTCGACAAGATCATCTTCTCCAAATTAAACGACTAATTATTTGTAAGGATTCATCAAATTCTATTCCTCATCAGATTCAACCTCTTATCTATTGAAGCTGTTCTCTTAGGAGGAATCGACAACAAATACAATCTTCTACAACTCAATCCACTCAGTGTATTAAAAAAATCAAGTCCTCAGAGATTGTTGAAGAGGACAATAATTGTGTAAATAGATTTCCTATAACAACTTCCTCATAGATTTCTAAGAATCTCTCTTCAAAATATTCACTAATTTTAGATCTACCTTATCAAAAGGATCTTGGAGTGGTTTTGTGTCTTCTTTATCAAAAGGCTCTTAGATTGGTTTAACCACCTTATCAACAGGTTGTTGGTCTCGGATATCTTATCAAAATCTTCTTTGGTTCTTTGAATCTCCTTATCAAAATATTCAGTTGTAATTGGTTCTAATATTCTACTTATTAAAAGATACAACACTGTCTAGTGGATATTCTACAAGGGATAGAAAAAGGGATGCACCTGATGTTTAAAATTGATGGCTGGAGTTTGTTGGGAATATTACCCTCAATATTCCCTTGATTTGAAGCCTCACACTCAATGCTAAGTACAAGTTGTATTTGATAAACCCTATTTCATCTCATGACCATGCAAGGTTAGGTCATACCAAGGTGTGAAGTAAGCTCAGTAGTTTTACTGCCAAAACCGCTGAGACAAGCTCTCAGTCTCAGCTGAACCGCTGAGACAAGGCCAGGAGTCGCTGAGAAGGTGTCTGGGCCAGCTGTGCTACAAATAGAAGAAAACCGCTGAGACAACTGTCTGTCTCAGCAGATCTGCTAGGACGGGACTGAAGATGCCGCTGAGACTGGAAGCTGTCTCAGCCCAACCGCTGAGACAGATTCAAAAGGACTGGCGGGTTTTGCTTTTGGCACAAGCTATAGAAAAGCAAGATATGGTATTCCAATCTCGTCCATGCTGTGTCAGAGTACATCTGATAACCGTTGAAGATCAGTGGAGTATAAAAGAATAAATTAGGGCTTTGTAAAAACCCCCACTCTAACTCTCACTCATAAAAGAAGAACAAATTATTGTTCCATTGTCGGCAGCAAAGAAAGCTTTCATTACCTGCTTCCTGAAGCTATAAGGAGAAAGAAGATTGCTCCTCTTGATCAACTCAAGATAGAGCAAGTTGATCCTCATCCACCATCTGAAGGGAAGGATCAGAAGAATCAGTGTTGAGGTCATTTCACTCCTCCCTGCTTCAAGATTGCAACAGCAGTTGTTTAGCAACATAAGACCAAGGCTTGACCTCTTTCATCTTCTGATCGTAATCATCTTTTATAACTTCTGTTGGAACTTAACAGTTCTGAGATTATAGGGCATCTTTGCCTGAGGGTGTAGGGTTGTTTGGCCTGAGTAGTAGAGCTGAGAGGTCAGCTTGAGTGTAGGATCTTTGAGAGATCTGAGGTTGGGCTATTGTGCCTGAGGTAGGGTTGTTGAGCATGAGGTAGGGCTGTTGAGCCTGAGGTAGGGTTTGGGAAAACCTGAGAGATCCTAAGGGATCTGTGTTGTAAGCTCTTGGAGCTGAGTTTGGAGGTGTTGGCCTTATGTAACTCATTGTTAGAAACGTTAAGGGGGAAAGAGGACTACTCAAGACACCCTGTCTTGAGGAACCTCTATAAACCATTGTGTGTTTTCTATGTGGTTGATATATAACTAAACTGAAATCAGAAAACAACTAGGTTAAAGCCTTAAACAAAAAGAGACCTATTAACCCCCCCCCCCCCCCCCCTCTAGGTGACTAAGGCTACATCCTAACAAACTATCAAGTGCTTTCAGAGCTAGGTTGGTTAAGAAGGAGATAACTGTCTGACCAGATCCTATAAAGGAATAGTCTTATCTCAATCCCATGGCCACCACTGGATTGCAGAAGGAGATGGGATCCATGAAGTTGCCCATATGAAACAAAAAAAAACTTTGGCATATGGAAGCAAAGGGTTAGATTGTTTTTGGAAGCATCAGACCCAAGGATTTACATCACTGTAAAGCAAGGGCCCTTCACTTTTCAAACTGCCTCCACCATAGATCCAACTAGGAGAGTAGCCAAGGATTTCAATGACTTGACCAAGGATGAACTTGCATTATTTACTATGGATAAAAGAGCCCAAAACATAATTGTTAATGCAATAGATGACTCTACATTTCAGAACTTGGTGCAATGCACAACTGCCAAGGAAATTTGGGATACACTAGTGGTGTATATGGAAGAGACAGCTGAGGTGGGGGATGATAGAAAATCACTCCTCAACCAAGAATATGAAGCTTTCATGCAGCTGAGCCAGGAAAGCATTTCTATTTGTTATGAAAGGTTCTTTAGGATAGTCAATGAACTAAGAACTTATGAAAGAGTGTTCAGTGACTATGAGCTTAATGACAAGTTCCTAATATCTCTAACTAGAGACTGGGACACAAAAATACGTGCCATCAGGGAAATGGTCAAGCTTGGTGAAACTCCTACTCACACACTGTTTGGGAAGCCGCTCTCTTATGAGATACAATTACTGTAAGAAAGAAAGAGGACACTTCAACAAGGGCTCATGCAAGGGAGAGATCTGTGGCTCTCAAGGCTGACAGCTCCAAGAAGAGCAAGGCCAGGATGGTGTCTCCTCCAAGAAGGAGTGCTGAATCAGATAAGTCTAAGAATAGCACTTCAGACAGCTCTTCATCTGATGAGGAGTTTGCTGCCTTCTCAAGGAAGTTCAAGAAGTTGATGAGGAGGAAGCAGTGGAAGAATAAGCCCTCCTCCTCCTCACACTCCAAGAAATACCACAACAGATCTGAAAGACAGCACCCCAAGGGTGACAGGTATGATTCTAAATCTAGTAAACATGTTTCAAATAACATCATTTGTTATTACTGCAGCAAGCCTGTACATGTCATAGTTGACTGTCCAGTCAAAAGGAAGGAAAAGGGTGATAAGAAACATCACCACCATAAGGATAGAAAGGGGGAAAATCCATCCTAGCAAAGAAAGGAAAGAGCTGGAGTGAATCTGAATCCTCATCTTCAGATTCAGATGTTGAAGAAGAAGCCTTCATTGGGTTGTTTGCTGCAGATAAAGATGATGACTGTCCAGCTTCCAAAATTGGAATCAGGGCCCCTCTATCACATTCAAACAGTGGAATAGAGGAGGATGAAGAGGACAAAATTTTGCTAGGCCTCATGGCTATCACTGATTAGAAGGATAGTCAGAACAACTTTGACAATGAACAGGTATTAATTCATTCCATCTCCTCTTCTGACTATGAGATAAGCCCGGAATCTAAAGCACCTTCATCAATTGGTGGAAGTGATTCAGAATCTGAGGAAGATGTCAATCAATTGATTGACAGGTATGGTGCTCTCTTTGAAGCTCTGAAAAAGAGCAAGAAGTTGGCCAAGAGGCAACCCCAAGAAATTGCTTGCCTTAAGATGGATAAGAAAGTGTGCACTGAATCACCCTCCATGGTGGCTCAGATGAGTAGACAATTAAGCCATCTAAAGGGAATAACAATTGTGCACTTAAGCACCATATCCCAAATGAACAAGTCATCAAGGACCTTGAGGAGAAGCTTGTGAAAGAAAAGAGTCTAGTGGCTCAATTCTCCAAGCCCAAATCTGTACTTCCTATTATTGACACATTTTCCTATCAAACCAATAGGAGAGGACTAAGGTTCAATAAATTGGAAGTAGGAGAAGGGAGTGAGGAAAAGAGCAAGGACAAGGCTAAGCCTCATACCACCTTTCATAAGGTGTTGCTTCCTTTTAACAGATATGATCATGACAGCATTTATGGTCACTGGAAGAATGGAAGCTCCTATAGGAAGGAAAACACTCCTTCCCATAGTGGATGAAAGGGCATGGGAATGAGTGCCATGAAGGCTCCCCATGAAGAAATTCAAATGGTCCAACCTGGACCATTTGTATTTGGTACTTCAGCCCCATCATTCAGGAGTATGGAAGCTAGTTCTTCCAAGCTCTGTCCAGCAAAGAACATGGTTGTTGTCAAACCTGTAACAAGTCTTATTGCTCAGTGTCTGATGCCATTCAATCTTGCCTGGTCTCCAAGCCAAATCAAGCTGATGCCATTAAGGAAAAGGGTGCCAAGACTGTACAGAGGTTAACATTCAGGCAGATCATTGTTGAAAGGAACATTGTTGCTGTCTCCCCTCCTGAACATAAGCACAGTGATGCTCTCTCCTCAAGAAATGTTCAGAAGAGGAGATACAATATTCATGAATATTGGTGTTATGGTAAAGTGGGACACTTTGCCATAGATTGTTGGCACAGTCCCAATATGCCAAGTGCAAAGAAGAGTCTTTCTGCAAAGGGTGCAGTTGGTGTGAGGTCATTTCATCATGCTAACAAGGACCTAGGACCCAAAATTATTTGGGCTCCTAAGGGTAACTAAATTCCTTCTTGCAGGTTAGTTCAAGTACTAGCCACAACCAAATATGGTACTTGGACAGTGGGTTCTCAAGGCACATGACAGGAACCAGAAATCTTCTACAGGACTACACAACTGTGAAGAATGGACCTAAAGTCATCTTTGGTGGATCTGAAAGAGGAATCACCAAAGGATATGGTATAATCTCCAATGGCATAGTTTCAATCAGAAGGGTAGCTTATGTTGAAGGGTTGCAACACAACCTAGTGGGCATAAGTCAGCTATGTGATCTAGGCTATGTCATTGAATTCCACAATGACAAGCGCTTGATCAAAAAGTCTAATGACTTAGAGACCATTCTCTTAGGCACTAGGAGTGGGAATGTTTATTGCTTATATTTTATATGCAGTAATTCTCTTTCATCTGTATGTCTTGTAGCTAATGAAAATGAGTCTTTTTGTGTTCAATGGCACAAGAGACTTGCCCACATTAACTACAAGACAATGTATAGACTATTCTCTAAAAACCTGGTTAGGAATAGTCCTAATTTAAAATTTATTAAAAGTGGTCCCTGTCATGCTTGCCAAATAGGTAAGCAAATAAGGGCCACCTTTAATAGTATTGGCTCCAAAGACACTGAAAGATGTCTATATTTATTGCACATGGACTTGTTTGGTCCTTTGCCAATTCAGAGCCTAGGTGGGAAGTTGTATAATTTGGTGATTGTTGATGATCACTCAAAATATACATGGGTATTCTTCCTTAAGAAGAAATCAGATACATTGAATGTCTTTATAAATCATGTCAAGGCAATTCTGAATGACTTACAATGAGCTGTGTTCAGGACTAGGACTGATCATGGAACAGAATTTCAATCTGAAGCTATGACTAGGTTTTGTCAAGAATGTGGTATCACCCAAGAGTTCTCCTCCCCAAGGACTCCACAACAAAATGGTATGGCTGAGAGGAGGAATAGAACCTTGATAGAAGCTGGGAGAACATTGCTTAGGGACTCCTCACTCCCATAATACTTCTGGGCTGAGGCAGTCAATACTACATGTTATGTTCTCAATAGGGCTTCCATCAATAAGGTTCATGGAATAACTCCCTATGAGATTCTGAAAGGCAAATAACCTACAATTTCTTACTTTAGAATCTTTGGTTCAAAATGCTACATATTAAACAATGGAAAATCTTAATTAACCAAGTTTCAGAGAAATGCAATGTGGGGGTTCTTGTTGTCTATAGCTCACATAGTAGAGCATATAGAGTTTATAATAAGAAAACTCATGTTGTAGAAGAGTCTATGCATATGGCATTTGATGAGACCAGCCTAATCTTTAAGGGTTGGTCTAGTTCTTCTATTTTGACAGGAAATGAAAAGGGCATGGATAAGATGTCTGTGCAAGACGTTCCCAGCAGTAGCAAGGCATATTCAGATGCAGCAATTCCTAAAGAGGAAGAGGTCCAGGGTGCTGAAGACACTACTGAACCAGCAGAAGTATTACAGCAAGCTGAGGATAGATTGCATGCATCTGTAAGACACCTAAGTGATCATCCAAGAGAACAAATTAATGGACATCAGAACCAAGGTGTACTGACCAGAAGTAGGGCTCATAATGAGGCCCTATTCTTGAGCTTCTTATCACAAATGGAGCCCAAGAAGTTTGAAGAAGCCAACCAAGACACCTTTTGGATTCAAGCAATGCAAGAAGAACTTCTTCAATTCAAAAGATGCAAGGTATGGAAATTGGTGCCAAAACCTCAAGGACAATATTATTGGCACCAAATGGATTTACAGGAATAAGTTGGATGAAAATGGTATAATCATCAAAAATATGGCAAAATTGGTAGGCAAGGGCTACAGACAAGAAGAGGCAATAGACTTTGATCAAACCTTTGCCCATGTTGCAAGGTTAGAAGCAATTAGGCTATTCCTTGCCTCTGCTGCCCACAAGGGGTTCAAGGTATATCAAATGGATGTCAAATCAGCCTTCCTCAATGGTGACTTGAAGGAAGAGGTATATATTGAAAAGCCATCAGGTTTTGTGCATCCAACCCTCTCTAATCATGTATATTTATTTAGGAAAGCTCTTTATGGACTAAAGCAAGCCCCTAAGGCTTGGTATGAGACATTGTATAGCTTTCTAATCAAGAATAAGTTCTTGAGGGGAAAGATAGATAGTACATTGTTTCTTAGGGAAACAAGGGGCAAATGTTTTCTAGTCCAAATATATGTTGATGACATAATATTTGGGTCTACTGATGACAAACTTTGCAAAAAGTTTGCCAACCTTATGCAAGGGGAGTTTGAGATGAGCAGTATGGGAGAGCTCAAGTACTTCTTAGGCCTCCAAGTGAAACAGTCTGATGAGGGTATATTCATCTCTCAGACCAAGTACACCAGGGAGCTTATTAAGAAGTTTGGGATGGAATCAACTTCCACCATGAAAACTCCAATGGGGTCCAACATTTCCCTGGACAAGGATGAGAAGGGCAAGGCCTTTGATGAATCCATGTAAGGTGCATTATTGGATCCCTATTATATCTAACTGCTAGTAGACAAGACATTATGTATGCTACATGTGTTTGTGCTAGGTACCAGGCATGCCCTAAGGAATCTCACTACTAAGTTGCAAAGAGGATTTTGAGATACCTTAAAGGCAGTCTACATCTTGGCCTTTGGTACCCTAAGAATAATGACTTTGAACAAATTGGATTTTCATATGCAGATTTTGCAGGCTGCAAAGAAGACAGGAAAGGCACAAGTGGCACTTGTCAATTCCTAGGAAGGAGGTTGATATCTTGGAGCAGTAAAAAGCAGACAAGTGTAGCAATTTTCACTGCTGAGTCTGAATATATTGCTGCAGGAAGTTGTTGTACACAACTATGTTGGATTCAACATCAGTTAGAGGACTACAACCTCAAGGTAAGTGAGTCTCCTCTTTATTGTGACTCATCCAGTGCTATCTCTATTACTAAGAATCTTGTCTCTCATAGCAGGACTAAGCATATAGAGATAAGATATCATTTTATAAGAGAACATGTTGAATGTAAAGACATCTGCCTTGAATTTGTCCCCACTGACAATCAAGTTGCAGATATCTTTACAAAGCCGTTGGATGAGGCCAAATTTAATACTTTCAAGATTGAACTAGGAATGTTAAATGTTGAATAATGTTACATCTTTGTTTTCAATCACCTATGATGCTATGCAGTCAAAGTATTGTAACATTATACATTTAAAGTGTTGTTTTATGATTCATAATGTTACTGGTATTCATCATATTATCACATCAACAATCCTAGTGACATGGTTAAGGCATAACTCATTCAAAACCCCAAGGACTAATGGTTAGATTGTAAGGTTAACTAAAATAGAAAGGTTTGTTTCAGCTGAGCCGCTGAGACAGCTGGGAAAAGTCTCAGTTGAACCGCTGAGACTGCTAAAACTATCCCAGCGGATGACAGTGCTCTGTCCCAGCGGGTAGGTCGGCATCTCAGCTGTTTTGCTAAGACGGGATGGTCTCATTATAGTTTGTCTAAATGCAACCCAATTGACCAAAATTCTACTCAAAACTATAAGTTCAATTAACATTAATTATTAGGGCTTATCATAACTCAGATAAAGCCATATAAATAGACAATCATTGATTAGTGTAAGGTACACAACCCTTCCTTCCTAGCCGCTGAGATGAATCAATTTCTCTTCTGTCCTAGTGCATTCTTCTACAACAACTATGGCACCCAAGAGCTCAAAGGACCTTCTGGAGGGGTATAAGATTGTCAGAAATGGCTTTGCCCATGCACAAGAAGATATAAAAGGAGTGATTTTACTCCTGGAAGCACAAGGTCTGGAATACCTTCTGTCAGAACCAACAGTCATTCTCAGAACTGGAGTTCTAGAATGGTTTACTAATGCCAAGCTATCTTCTTCCCAGCCCACATTAAAGTCTAAAATAGGAGGAGAAAGAGTGAAAATCTCCTCAGCAAGAATTGAGCAAGCTTTACACAAACCCTCATGCAACAAGGATGAGGAGAAAGATATTTCTGAAAAGGATAAGATGCAAGCCTTGAAATGGACTGAATATAGTGATGCCAAGATTGGCTCTCTAAAAAGGAAATTTTTCAATCAAAGAGGAAAATTACTATCAGATATAGTGGGCAAAGCACTCCTCTGCAAGCCTGGATCTCATGATACCATCTCCCAATCCATGTTTGATATCATGGCCAGGATCATTTTGATAAAGAGAACCAACTGGGGATAAGTTCATATTTCAGAGACTGAAGGAATGTCTGCAATCACCAAACATGGGTATTATCCTATCCCTATATCTGATCCAGACATACCCTGAGAGGTTCAAGGGATTAAAAGGTTCAAACATTCATTACTTAAAAAGAATGGATGTAAAGACATTAGATAGGTTTACAAGGGTACTCCCAATGAGCTAGCCCACTGAGTCAAAAGACAAAGGCAAAAAGAAATCCAAAGCAGTGAAAAAGCCAAGAATGGTTTTATCAAGTTCTGATTCTGACCACTTAGATAAAAATGAAGATGTTGGTGTTGATCTTGGATCACACAGTATTCTTGATAAGGATGACTTGCCTCCTAACAGTGTCCATCCACAGGACTTGAACATAGATAGTACCCCTGGTAATTAATCCTTAAACTCCACATTACTCATAATATTATTTTACCATAGCTAACCAACTAAGTTAGTCACTAATGACACTTAAATTATGTGGACCACAGGCCACAGGTCCCTAAGGCCAGCTGAATGCTCCATCTGAGGGGGAGCATCAACAAGAGCCATCTACATGGATGGTATTAATGATCAAAATGGAAGTGAAGGAGACAAATCTGACAAGGACATAGTTCCTTCTCCTAAGGACTTAAAAAGTAAGCTTGATATAATAATACTAGATCTTGAAAGAAGAATATCAAAAAACATTGATGACTCCCCAGCTCTCTGGGCCTTACCACAACAAGGACTATCTGATGCCCCATCTAAGGGGGATAAGGCAAAAGAGCCATCAACTGATAAAGAAGATGTTCTTGGTAAGCCCTATAAACCCGGCCTTAGTATTGCTAAATCATTAAATCTAACTCCAAAATTCTTGTCCCAGGATTCCTGGACTCATCAGATCAAGATGATCTATCTGAGGGGGAGGAATCATATAATGTTGATGCTAACATGGATGACATGGATAATGATGGAGTCCACCCTGCTCATATTGTTGATATAGCATCTGTTGCTGAGAAGGTGGATGATCCAGCTCAAGTGATGCCTGCAGCTACAATGCAGACTACACCTCAAGTAGTCCCTCCTCCAAGTTACTGTCAAGCTAGAGGGGGGTTGTATGTTATTTAGAAAAGGAGGAGGGACTACATTCTAACAAACTATCAGAAAAGGAGGGGGTGAATAAACTACACCTCAAGCAGACTACATCCTAACAAACTATCAGAGTTTGTTGTTTTTAGAAAAGCAAAGCAATGGGATTGGTGTGATGATATTCTCCAAACCTATATCCGATGACGACAAGTATACCTTATTGTCTATACTATATGATATTTTATGAATACCAATGTCGTATTCCTCGGGGCGTGTTGATTACTTCTACTTCGAGGATGAAACTATTATCTTATCAATTGTTTTTTTTGAGTGGTTTTACTTTACAAAAAAGAGAGACAAATTGCAAATTAAAATAAGGTTTAGATAATGATAAAATGGATTAGCGCTCAATCTAAAACACCTCGGCATGAGAATAATCAAAAGTGGATAAAAAATAATTATAATTCCTTTTAAGTAAACTACTTAACCGTGGAGGTTCCCGAAGCTTGCACATGCCTCTCTCGAGGGAAATGCCCAACTAAGTTTAGGAAAAATCGACCGAACTCTCATTTTATAATCGAGTGCATAAAACATTCTTTATGATGTGAACACTGTTCTGCTCAGCTGGGATGACAACATGGGGCTTGCGTGATGGCGCGATAAAAATCAGAAATTAAATTCCCGTGACTTGGAGTTGATGGTTGTGTACTTGTGCGGCTTCATTAAATCCAGCGTGGTCGTGACTGGTAACACAACGGAAGTTAGAGATCATGTGGGGAAAGTCATGGTCGTGACTTGCAGGAACATGGGCGTGACTGAAGTCAAATGTGCATGGAATCTCCACCTGGACATGGTAGCAGCTGGGAGTGATCTTTAGGTTGACATACCCTCAGTCACGGGCGTGACCGAGGGCGTGTAATTGAACATGGGCATGACTTGGGGGAAATGAGCTCAAATCGTGCGGCAACAACTATAGATGTGCATTAAGATTACACTGTTTAATTTTTGAAGTGGAAGTGGAGTGTTCGAGTGGTCTGAATATAGAGACCGCAGATACCGCGTGAGCTCTTGTATGGCGATCTGGCTTAGAGATTGCGTGTCTCTAGTGTTGGCGAACTATTGTGGTTTTCCGGTCGTGCCCAAGTGTTCCTGTTCTGGTTGAAATCGGGCGGTCTTGTACTGGAGGTCTCTTCGGCGGTCTGGTACTGCAGTCTGCATGAGTTTGCTCTAGTGATCTTCTTGATAGGCCAGAGATGTTCGTGTGGTTCTGATCTTACGAGAAACCATACGGGTTGTATGAGCTCAATTCTGGTGGTCTGCTCTTGATCGGACAAATGCTCATAGGTTTGTTCTTATAAGAAACCAGGCGGTCTGCCGGTTGTTATTGGCAAGATCTCTTTCTTAGACAGTTTTTCTTAAGTGTAATAAGGTCTAATGAAGACCGCGCGGTCTGGTTCTGGAGACCATGCATTTCAATAAGGAAAGTGATTGTATCCCTCATGGGCGGTGACGACATCCATTCGTTTGCCTATAAATAGGGGTGCAGGGCCAGCCATTCATTTACAAGAACTATTAGCTGCCAGCGGTCTTTTGTCAGCATTCTTCCTTCTTTCCAGCTTTGAATAAACCAGCTCGCCAATGGTCTCGTCTGGGCAAACTGTGTTTTAAATTTCTTAGTCTGTTTGCAGCGGACTCAGTTGATCAGACGACCTTCAGTGGTCAGGCGGTCTTGAGTTGCGGTCATGCAGCAGTGAGCAGTTCTTCATCTTGTCTTTGCGGGTTGCTTCATTAATCTTGTGACCGTGCGGTCTGTGCGATCAAGAAATGCAGACAGGCTTTGTTTTTCAGCAGTTGCAATAAGGAGCAGTTCGTACGGTCGGTTATTGGCAGTCTGGCAGTTCGCAGGTCAATGACCAGAACTGTTCGTGCGGTCTCAGGGAAGCCAGCGATCTTGCTGAGTTTGAGCGATTCGGGCGGTCTCAGTTTTCTGCTCGCCAGATTCTTGTGTTGATTTGTTCTTCTCATCTAAGTGTTCTCTTATAAATCATGTCTCGTCCTGTATGCAACGCATTGTAATAAGATAGTAGTCAATTGAGATTCTCTTATCCTTCATTGTCACTGGTTAACTGATTTGAATTGAATTGAAGTCTTCCGCTGTTGTCTTCGATCCATCTCCGAAATTTTAACATGCCCTTGGTCACGGGCATGACCGAGAGCGTGACATGTAAAATTGACCCAAATTGTCCCAAAAATATGCAAAAATAGAAATATGCTAAATTAGATTTAAATTACAGAAAAGAACTATTCACAAACTAAAATTGACACTAATAAGAAAAATTCATATTAAATTAATACTAAAATTTATACTAAAAATTCATATAAAACTACTTATCAAATACCCTCATACCTGAGGTTTTGCTATTCCAGAGCACAAGTATGAGTCATATTTTATGTCATTAATATAATTTTAATTAAAACTAAAATTTCATTTAGACCAAAAGTTAAGTTAAGAATAAATTCTAGGAGGAGTTAAGTCCTAAATTATGATGATAATTTAAAAAGAGGAAAAATGCTTAGCTAAGGACTTCTCAAGATAACTACTTAGCTAACAAAATTGTAGAAATTATCAAACTAAATTAGATTAAAATTATAAGAACTCTAACTTACAAGAAAACTTAAGGAAAGGTAACCTACTAAATATTACTCTCTACATAACTTAAATTAGATCTAGATCAATGATATTGGTTAAGGGGGTTCACAAAATTTGGCATAAGAAGAGATCTTAGAATGGAGGTGATGGATTTTATCCTCTCACCTCAATCAAATTTTTTTTCTAAATGTATATGTTTAGAAAATGATGGATTTTATCCTCTCATTTTTCGTGCCATATAATCTTTTAAAATTCTCTTTTAATAAAAACCCAAAATGTATATATTAGGAGTAGTGAATATTATCCTCTTACTCCATACCATATAATCTTTTAAATGATTTTGGGTGCATAAGTTTAGGGTATAATGAATTTTATCTTCTTATTCTCGTGACATGTGATCTTTTAAAACTTTTTTTATGCGAACAAAGGGGTAGGGTAGAGAAAAATTTCTAGCTTATAATTAAATAATTTTGAATGCAAATTTTAGTTAATTGAAATTTCCTAAGATCTAAAAAGCTAAAAGAAAATATAATAGAAATCTAAAGAGGTTTAGCAAATTTACTACAAAATGAAGCCGTTTAAATTAAAAAGAGAAGTCACGCTAAATAGATTCTCTAATCAAATTAAAATCATTAAATGATTCTTAAAATAAGATTAACTAAAATTTAAATTTAACAAACTATGATAAAACAAAATTTTAGCCAATTAAGAAAAATAAAAATGATTATAAACATTCTCAAATAGATTTTCAAGGAATAACAAAAACAACAAGTAGGGGGTTTATAAAAAAATTTGGTTTTTATTCTAAGTTTTTCATATTTTTTTGAATTTTTGATATATATATATATTTTTTAATTTTTAATAAAAATAAGAGAATCTAGTTTTAATCCTAATTTTCTTAAACTCCTGAACTTCCAAAGGTATACCCCGTGAAGTTTTTCACCTGTACTAGGAGGTGTGCTGGGACGATAACCCAGACGTCCCTTTCCAAGATATTAGATTTTCGATTATCTAAATTTTTTTGTGAATTTATGGGTTTTGAAAGTGCCTGAATAAAAGAAAATATAAGAAATATTTATATTTTTGTGTGTGAAGATTTTCTAACTTAAGAAGTACATTTTAAAAAGCTATTTACACCCCCACGTACTTAAAGTTAAACATTGTCTCCAATGTTTAAAACTAAGTATAAAGCAATAAGAAAAAGGAAATAAGGAAATAAAGTGCAAGCTAAAACAAAAAGGAATGTTAGTGTACAACCCCGATGTTCGCCAGGAAGGGTCCCTGGTTCGCACAACCTAGGGAGCGAGCTAAGGAGCGGTTCGGCAGGCGAGCCCTAGAGGCAGGCGAGCCAGCCGGTCGGAGGAGTTCGCTAGGTGGCTTTGGCGAGCCTGCCGATCGGAGGAGCTCGCTAGGCAGGTCCGGGACCTTGGGGTACAAATAGCCATTTCTGGGGTACAGTTAGCCATTTTGGCGAGCTCGGCCCGCTAAGGAGCAGTTCGGCAGGCGAGCCCTAGAGGCAGGCGAGCCAGCCGGTTGGAGGAGTTCGCTAGGTGGCTTTGGCGAGCCTGCCAGTCGGAGGAGCTCGCTAGGCAGGTCCGGGACCTTGGGGTACAAATAGCCATTTCTGGGGTACAGTTAGCCATTTTGGCGAGCTCGGCCCGCTAAGGAGCAGTTCGGCAGGCGAGTCGTAGAGGCAGGCGAGCCAGCCGGTCGGAGGAGTTTGCTAGGCGGCTTTGGCGAGCCAGCCAGATCTTTCGGCGAGCCCCGTGTTCGCTGAACAGGTCAGGGGTCTATGGTTCGCCGGCGCCTGGGGTGGTCCTTTACCAAAAAACCCCTGGTGGTCTGCGGGTAGCCCCTCCGAACAGCGGAGTTTGGCTGTTAGCAGACCAATTTGGGGTGCGGATAGTAAGAAGGGACAGCGGGAGTTGGCTATTGACAGACCACAAAACCAAAATCTATAAATAGACCTTAAGGGGCACCTTGGAAGAGAACCGGTTTCAGAATCTTTGAGCCTTCTTCTCTCCATAGGTCGCTTTGGTTTGGGCTCTCTAGCTCTCCAAGGTGCCCGAGTCTTAGCTTTGGCTTGGGAGGGGAAGCGCTCAACGATCTTCCGGGTTAGTGGAGGGACCTCCTTGCTGAGACCAGGGTCTTTGTTCTTTGTCCGGGTTATCTGCCTATCTCTTCCGAGGGACCGGTAAGGGCTAGTCGCCCCTCAATTCGTTGAGGGCCCCGAGCTCCACAAGAGACCGAGAAATCGGTTTCAACATTTTGGTGCGATGAGCGTGGAGCGTGGCTGGTTCAAGAAAGTTCCAGAGAAGGGTTATGGCAGGAGATGAGGAGCAGGGCGAGGAGTTCGGCGAGACTCCTCAGGAGGCGATGGCTAGGATGCTCTCGGATTTCAGAAAAGAGGTGCTCGACACCTTGGGGTTCATGGTCACAGCTCTGCGAAGTGAGTTTGCGACCCCAGCACCTCAGGCTACCCCTCCCCCAACAGCAGTCGGCGAGAAGGCACCAGGAGGAAGGGCTGGAAAGGAAGTTGACGTTGGTTTAGGTCAGAGCCAAGAAGGGCGAGTGTTGTTCGCCAGTCCGGCGAGCTCTGTGCCTGCAAGCTCAGTGCTGGCGAGCTCCGTCCCAGCGAGCGCGACACTGGCGAGTGCGCGCCAAGAGGAAGCGGCGACTATCGGGGTGGTTCAGACGAGCACCGCCCTCGCGAGCACAGTCCCGACGAGCTCAAGTTTGGCGAGCGAGCTTGGGGGACGAGTGGAGCCAGGAAGAGTGACAGAAGGGGGAAGCCCCTTTTGCGAGTTGGTGCTTTCCGCACCCGTCCCGGGGGGATTTGGAGAATGGGACCGGGTGTACTACAACGGTAGAGATGACCCTGTCCAGCACCTGCAGAGTTTCGAAGACTCGGTCTCCATCAGGCCGATGTCAGATGCCTTCAAGTGTCGGCTCTTTGCCGTCACCCTCAAGGAGAAGGCCAGGGACTGGTTCCATCATCTCCCTGCAGGGTCAATCTACTCGTTCGAGGATTTGCGCCGAAGTTTTTTGCTGAGGTTCTCGACCTCAAAAAAGAGGAAGAAGGACGCTGATTCCCTCTTCGCAGTGAAGCAGGGACCCAGGGAGTCGCTGGCTCAGTATGCCGATCGGTTCCAGGAGGAAGTGCAGCTCACTCAGGAGATGCCCGGGTTTGCACTCCAACTCGCCTTCATGGTTGGGTTGAAAGAGAGTTTCTTCAAGATGGCATTGAAGAGAAAAGCCCCCGTCTCCTTTGAAGAGCTGATGGAGAGGGTGTCGGAGGAAGTCGTGAGTGAGGAAGCCAACCCGGAGCTCACCAAGAGGCTAGCAAAGCTCAGTGAGCTGGAGGTGAGGCAGCAGGAGGTCAGGAGAAGGGAAGAGCCCCAGGCCCCGGAGGGGGAATGGAGGCCGCAAGGTGGAGGAATGCATGGGCAGGGAAGGGGTTACGACCCAGAAAGGGGTAACCATGTCGGAGGTCAATGGAGGCCCCCCCAGTTAGGGTGGAGGCAAGGTCCGATGCAAATGCCTCCCCCTCCCCAACAGGCCATGGCGATTGGACGAGGAAGAGGAAGAGGAAGAGGAAGGGGAGGAGAGGCGGAAACGGCAGCCGCTAGGAGGAGAAGGAATAGGGTGGCAGAGGCCAAGGCAAGGGAAGTGGAATTGCCATATTGTATCTTCCATGATGTGGAAGGTCACTCGACGGACACCTGTCCGGAGTTCCTAGAAGTGAAGAGGGGCAGAGCGCCCGCCCCACCACTGCAGCAGCCAGTAAGGATCGTGGAGGTTGAACCTCGGGAGGAGGATGAGGAAAGGTGTGAGGATAGAACCGATATGGGAAGTAGAGGAGGGATCGGGGTGATCCATGGGGGGGGGGGGGGTAGGGGTGGAGGCGACCCGCAAGGCTAGCCTCCATACCATCTACCGCCGAGGCGTGGCTTCGACATCCACCGCTCCGCCCCCGGCCGAAAAAATCGTTTTCACCCAGAAAGACATGCCTAGCTTTGAGGACCCGTTCTGCGACGCGCTGGTTATTCAGACGGCGATCGAGAACTTCACCGTCTCCCGGATCCTAGTGGACAACGGAAGTTCGGTCAACGTCATCTTTAAGAAGGCGTTCGACAAGATGGAGGTGGAGCCCAGGAGGGTGTTGGCCTCAGATGGCCCTCTATTCGGATTCTCGGGAGAGAGGAAGGAAGTAGAAGGGGGAGTAGGGCTTCATGTGACCCTGGGCGGGCAGTCCCGGAACTGTCGTTTTGTCATAGTGGACGCCCCAAGCAGTTACAGCGCTATCTTCGGACGACCACTCATCAGCGCGTTGCGCTGTGTCCCTTCCACCTTTCATCAATGCCTTAAATTCAACAACGGAGGGGTTCAGGTGCGGATCAGGGGGGATCCCAAGGTGGCGAGACAGTGCTACGTAACGGCTGTCAACACCATCTCCTGGATGGGAGAAGCTGAGGAGTGGGATAGGATGATGGAGGAGGCGGCCGAAGCCGGAAGTATGGAGGTAGCCGAGGAGAAGATGGAGGGAGATGAAGTCCATGCCCAGGAAGGGGTAGCTGAGGTACCCCGGGCGGAAAGAAAGGAAGAAGAATAGAAGGCCCAGGAGGGAAGGGCGGAAGAGCTGATGGTGGTAGGGAAGGAAGTCGAGGAGGAAACCCAGGCTCCCACTTGTGCCGAAGAGGAGAGGGCTTGGGGAGAGCAGTCCCGGTTGGAGGCTGTGGACGAGGTCGTAGAGCTCGAGGTCACCACCCGGCTGGGGGTGGTGGAAAAAGTCCGGGTCAGCGGAGAACTCAGCCCGGAAGATCAAGCGGAGATTCTGGCTTGCGTACAGAAGAACATGGACGTCTTCGCTTGGAGCGCCGCAGAAATGCCCGGGATCGACGCGGATGTGGCTTGCCATCGCCTCAACCTCGACCCCGGCGCCCGCCCCATCCGCCAGAAGAGGAGGGCCGTCGCAGACAAGCTGGAAGGGCCCATCCGCGAGTAGGTGGGAAAGCTCCTGCAGGCAGGCTTTGTATCGGAGATCCAGTATCCAGGCTGGGTCTCCAACGTCGTTATGGTGAAAAAAGGGGGAGGTAAGTGGAGGATGTGTATCGAATTTTCCTTGCTTAATAAATCATGCCCTAAGGATTGTTACCCCCTGCCTAGAATCAACGCGCTGGTTGACTCAGCCGTCGGTTTTCCTGTAATGTCTTTCTTAGATGCTTTTTCAGGTTACCATCAAATCCACATGCATCCCCCAGACATCAAAGATGTCTCCTTCATCACGGGGGATGGATGCTACTATTATAAAATGATGCCGTTCGGGCTCAAGAATGCAGGTGCCACATACCAAAGGATGATGGACAGAGTCTTCCGCGAGTAGAAGGGAAGAAACTTAGAGGTTTATGTAGATGACCTCATGGTGAAGAGCCGGGACCTCGGGTCTCACCTCCGAGACCTCGAAGAGACATTCGGGACCCTGCAACGGTACAAGATGAAACTCAATCCCTTGAAGTGTGTCTTCCGGGCGAGCCGAGGGAAGTTCCTGGGCCACTTGCTCACCCCCGCGGGAGTAGAACCTAACCCGGACAAAGTTAAAGCGGTGATGGAGTTGGGGTCGTCGAGAAATCCGAAGGAGGTTCAGAGCCTTACAGGGAAGTTGGCTGGGCTCAGCAGGTTCCTCTCCAAGGCGGGAGAAAAGTGTGCGCCTTTCTTCAAGGTGCTGCGGGGCAACAAGAAGTTTGAATGGACCCCGGAGTGCGAGAAAGCCTTCCAGGCTCTGAAGGAACAACTCACCCAGACCCCTCTGCTCCAGGGACCGAGGCCAGGGGAAGACCTATCTCTGTACCTAGGGGTAGGATCCGAAGCGGTAAGTTCCGTGCTAATCCGGGAGGAGGGAAAGAAACAGTTCCCTATCTACTACGTCAGTCGAGTGCTGAAGAAGGCAGAGCTCCGGTACCCGATCCTAGAAAAGTTAGCCTTCGCGTTGGTGGTGTCGGCCCGGAGGCTCCGACCTTACTTTCATGCCCATTCAATCAAGGTAGTGACGGACCACCCGCTCTAAAAAATCATGGAAGGGGTGAAGCACTCGGGATGGTTAGCAAAGTGCTCCGTGGAGTTAAGCGAATTCAATATCACGTTCGTGCCCCGGATGTCCGTCAGGGCTCAGGCGGTGGCAGACTTCATGGCCGACTATGCAGGCGAAGTGGGGGAGCACGAGCCACCTCCCCCAGAGGCATGGAAGATGTTGGTGGACGGAGCGTCGGGAAAACACTCCTATGGAGGGGGAATGGTCCTGGTAAGTCCTCAAGGGACTCGGATTGAGCAAGCCTTGAACATCCGTTTCCCAATTACAAACAACCAGGCTGAGTACGAAGCGGTGATAGCGGGCCTTCAGCTGGCCCGAGAACTGGGAGTGCAGGACGTGGAGGTCTCCACGGACTCCATGGTGGTAGCATGCCATATCAAGGGAGAGTTTGAAGCAAAGGACCCGACCCTCCTGCTATACCTGGAGAAGGTTAAGGGGGTCATCGGGCAGTTCTGCACCTTCTCCATCAAGCACGTGCCGAGGGAGGAGAGCACCCAGGCGGACCTCTTAGCCAAGTTCGGTCCTCGAGCGGGAGGGACGACTTCGGAACTCTTCCGGCCCTCCATCGAGGAAGGAGAATTGATGGAGGTGGATCGATGAGCCTCGTGGATGGATCCGTTCATCACCTTCCTATCCTCCGGGCAGTTCCCTGGAGAGTACGTGGACAAGAGGCGCTTCAGGTATAAGTCCACCTAGTACTCCTTACATGTAGGGGGGCTATATAGAAAGACCCTCTCGGGACTCCTGGCCCGTTGTGTCTCCGAGGAGGAGGTGCCGAGAGTGCTGGAAGAAATCCACTCCGGGGAGTGCGGCAGTCACTCCGGGAGTCGGACCCTGGAAGGGAGGGTGTTGAGGCAAGGCTACTTCTGGCCCACTCTCAGCAAGGATGCGGCAGAGTTTGCAAGAAAGTGTTTGAAATGCCAGCTCTATGCTCCGCTCCAGCTCCTCCCAGCTCAAAGACTCCGGACCATCACGGCTCCCTGGCCCTTCACCATATGGGGGCTGGACTTGGTCGGTCCCTTTCCCCAAGCCAGAGGCCAGAGGAAATTCCTGCTGGTCATGATCGACTACTTCTCCAAGTGGGTAGAGGTGAAAGCACTTGCTAAGGTAACCTCTCAGGTTGTAAGGAATTTTGTGTGGGGGGAAATAATTTGCAGGCATGGACTCCCTCTAGCTATAGTGACGGACAATGGGCCGCAGTTTACGAGTGAAGAGTTTGTTGGCTTCTGCACTCAGGTTCGCTTCGGTCCACCACCCGAGGAGCAAAGGGCAGGTGGAGGCGGCGAACAAGATAATCGTTAACCTACTAAAAAAGAAAGTGGAGAACCTTCGAGGAAATTGGGTGGAACAGCTACCCTCCGTCCTCTGGGCCATGAGGACTACTCCGAATACCGC